>KN549367.1:38786-50535 GCA_000797555.1 Oesophagostomum dentatum | reverse complement strand
TTGGAAAATAGTGGAAAATCTCCGCCCATTTTGGCTTCTTCAACTTTTCAGAAAACGGATTTCTTGACGTCTTTGACTAGTTTTACTTATATCACTGGAGTCAGCATTGGAGCGCGGTTCGCCTTATGCTAAAAATACAAAAACGATTTCCATCTGGGACTGTGCCTTTAAGAAAGCACATAATGCCTGAAGAAGCGGCAAAGCAATGTAGCACATTGATGACCGCGCCCAAATTTGAATTCGTCGTTAGATCAAAATATCTTCATCATTACTTTGAAAGACATAGCTCATTTCACAATGAACAGGGCATGAAGATTGGATTTGGTAGATGGTAGATATTACGAAGAACAACCTAGTTTTGCATGGGACTGTCACATTGCAAAATTAAAATAAGAATAGTGTGTTTGCTGATATCGGGCTGCAAGGTCCAACATTGGGTCGGATTGTCGTCAGTGCGTTAAAAAAAGTCCCATTTTAAGAGCCATATGATTCACATTGGAGTTGGAGGAAAATAGGTTGGGTGAGCTCACGTGTGCGAATTTCAACTGTGAGCTGAAGAGCCCCCTTGCATCATTCATTTTTGCAAGTGTGAGTTCAACTATGTACAGGGCCACGCGACTACGGAAATGCTGCTGGCGGGCGGACTGATGCATCGCGGAAAGCCGCAGTGGAAGAGAAGGGCGTTGCGGAAAATCCGAACCCACTTTTGTGGGTGATGCATATGCTTTTGTGGGTGGCCCTAAGAGTATATATATATCTGCCTACCGGTGTATCAGCAGAAAGCTAAAAGGCAAAGTTGCTAAAACATTTGAAAAAGTGGCTACTGTGGAAATCCGTTGGTTAGAAGAGATCTGGTTGTCCACGGTTTTTGAAATACCCGAGAAAGACGGTACAGTCAAGCCTATTATAAACTTCCGGCAAGGCCAAACAAATCGAAATTGTCCCTAAATTCTTCTAGAAGAGGGAGTGTTTTCCGATACATATTGTAGGTAAGACAATATACTGTCCGATATCAGCGGCGCTCCATGTCCTATGACGCTGACAATCTTCTTTAGCTCGTGTCAGCAGCGGATCCAAATGAATGGGCTCCAATATCTAACTTTCTGTGACAAATTTCCAGCAACGACTAAGATAGCTGAATCGCTTATCGGTCGATCTTTACTATCGAGAAGCAAAGTTTGTTCTCGAAAGTTTACGAAAAGTCTAGGAACTTTTGCACTAACCTAATATACATGTATAAGATTGAGACGCAGAAGATTCTTCGCTTCTGTGCTTTAGAAAAAGAGACTTCTTTCTTCTTTATCGGCTATCTTCTGATGTCCTCACTCTCTGGCGTTACGTTTCTTGATATTCTAGCATATTCCAGCAATTGCTGCTAGAACATGCAGTGCCTGGCCGTTTTGTAGATAACTTTCAACAAGGAGGAAAGCAGACAAAAAAGGGTTAGAGCATACTGTCCCATAAAATCATCTCGGTTTGACGCTATTCATGGGTAAGTCCTGAAATGGCTTAGCCATGTTAAAAAACATCGTTATGGGCAAAAAAAGAACTCATTCCCTACGATTTTTTTCAAGTTCTTCCCGTCTTTTAATCAAATAGGCGATGCCCAAAACGTGAGTTAAAAGTTAGCGCAGTTTTCTCTACATGGTACCGCAGAAGTTGCCGTGGGAAGTAACCTTCTGACTAATAGAGCAGACTCCGAATATATAAAGCTTCCAAGAAACGTTAACAATGGTCGGGCCAAGCTTGAGCCGTGATTAAAAAGTGGTCTTTCATCCTCATTACTACATTTCCAGAGCCGCATATATCTCCGCTTGCTCTGCTCGCGAAAAAACTGGTTCATACCGTGCGCACCTTCAAGAACAAGCACAAGGATTACAAAAAGTAGCTGCAGTTTTTTCCCTCTTTTTATCAAATGAATATTTATGCGAAACTTAGCTGGAAAGACATAGTAAGCGAGATCAAGGAAGAGGGTAGAAAGCTCAAGCAGAAGCAAAGGGTGAAGAAGATGCTGCAACAGCGATTTGATCTCTTCAAGTCAACTCTTCGCGATCAAGGCGCGGACAAAACGCTAATGAAGGTTTACACAGCATTTTTCCATCGTTACAGTTACACTCATCCTAAATTGTTCTCTTTTTTTCAGAAAATGGACGTGCTTAGTGATGATGATGACGACGAAGACGAGGAAATGGAAACAATGATGCTGAAAGCGAAAGAGCAAGAGCAAGCGATGAGCCCAGAAGACAAAATGATGCAAGTTCCAGTTAAGCTCATCAGAGAAGGTATGTCGAACAACGTCTATTTACTTTTTTTATTTGAATACGTTCTGTAAACGCACAACTAAAGAATGGATAAAAGCTCGACAAAAAACAACTTAACCAGGGCCCGTATCCAGTATAGATATTTCCAGTGGGAAAACGCTTCCCAGTGGAAATACAAGTGTGGAAATTACTATCCAGTAAACAATTTACCAGCGGAAAAACGTTTCCACTGGGAACGAAAAGTTCCCACTGTTAAGTGGTGGTGTTAAATCTTTTCCAGTAGAAACGGCCGAGCATGTAGCTTGGTATAATCACCTTTTTGGAATTTATCGTCAGATTTCTTGTGCTGTCGTAGTTGGTTTATACAAATGTGTTACTTCTTTAACTCTCTCTAAATTCAACTCTTTTCGATCGCTCAAATTCGTTTTATTGCTCTTTGTTGATGTTTCTCCCGTATTTAATTATGTGTGGTTAGGCTTCACCTCGAGTATTTGGATAGCAAACTACCCCGTTTTAGGCTTGCCCGAACTCGATAGGAAGCAAAGTGGGTTATTACGAAAACATATTTTCATGTTTGTTTTTTCAAATGGCGGATTTAAAAGAAAAAACTTATTTTTGGAACTTGGCAAGCCATTTCTACGTCGTTTTATACCTGTACAACCTTGCATGGGGTCAAATGGCCGGCCATATTCCAAAAGTCAAGAAATTAAGAAGGACCAGCATTTTTAAAGTAAACAGTAAAGCATGAGAAACTGTATTCGAAAAAAAATCCACCCTGTTTCCTGTTGAGTCTGCTCAAGTCCAAATTCACGCTAGCTTACACTACAAAGGCTCGAGGTTAAGTCTGGACATCATTATAAACAAATCCCTTCTATTAGCAAACAACCGTAAGCGTCCCGGCGGCCGGCGCGCAGAGTGGTGAAGGCACGGTATCTTTAAGTGTGTACACAAGAGAAGAAGCAGCGCTGAAAAAGAGCGCAGACGAAACGGCGGATTAATGGAACCGCACAATTGGGGAAACCGAGACACATCTCTGACACCCTTTCTGCGCGAGACCGCCATTCCCCTCCGTCTTCGAATTGCTTTGTCTCTTGCCTCTTCGACGTAGATGACGGTTGTTTCAGCAGCCAGCGAACCATACGCTGCTCGGTTGCAGCCGGAACGGCCCGACGAGCAGCAGATCGGTCTAGCCATCTCCACATCTGGAGAGAGTTGGACCGAATTTCGCGCCTGCGACGTCAGAGCGCGTTGCCTTTCATAACATCCAGTGGTTGTCCATAAGGCAACCCTCTATCTCTGTCTAACAGCTTGTCCACCTGAATGAGGAAACCGAGACACCTCTCCGTGGATTTCGAGTATACAAACGGCGGATTAATGGAACCGCACAAACGAGGAAATGGAGACACATTTCTGACACAAGTTCCTTCAGTGACGGTGATTACTAGAATCACTCTTTATTCACTTCCAAAACACGTAAATGTTGT
This sequence comes from Oesophagostomum dentatum, assembly GCA_000797555.1. Classification (NCBI taxonomy): domain Eukaryota; kingdom Metazoa; phylum Nematoda; class Chromadorea; order Rhabditida; family Strongylidae; genus Oesophagostomum; species Oesophagostomum dentatum. The sequence goes on along the minus strand of KN549367.1, from coordinate 46,790 downwards.
TCGTGGACTAATAATAAGAAACGAGGCGCAGACTAACGCTCTCCGGTGGTGCATACAGTAGAGCACCTATGATGGCGAACGCGGAGCCTAGGCTCTGCAATACTGCACTTTAGGCGTCTTGAAAAAACCTGAACCCGAAACGCAGCTCTTACGCTATCTACCGCAGCAGTGCTGGTTCCAGCGCACCATTTTCGACGCGAACGCGGAATCCTTGTTTCCCATTGCTGCACCGATACTTTTCAAAGCGGCACCTGTGACGGTGGCAGTTTTTTTTAAACGAAGAAGGGGACGACTCGTCAGGCCGTATGTGGGCGGGCCAGGGCGGCGCCAAAAAATGTTTGCAAAATTTTTAAAAGTTTTAAAATAAAAAACTATACCTTAAACATGTAATAAATAATATTTTTAATATTAAGCCCATTTTCAATTTTTCCCGGCTTCTAGACCACTTTCAAAATTTGACTTTAATTGAATTTGAACTGGACCCATTCTCCGGAGGATGGGCCCTGTAGTCTGACCGCCACTGCGCGTCATTTCTGGTGACCTATGCGGAACCTGTTCTTCCGAGCTCTGCCTTTATGTGCTCAGAGTCTAAATTATGCTTCCTATTGTGAAACCGCTGCTTGACAGCACAGTATCTATGCTTTTCAAAGCGACGCTTGCAGCGACAGACACTATCAACGCTTTCCAACGCGGTAGCAAATTTGGGCAGCGCAAGGGCGGTATCTGCCAATATATAGGGTCTCCTTCAGGATAATCGTGGCCGTCCGCAAGTACAAAATTTTACGTTGTATTTTACGACGGATATTAACAGGAGATAAATGTGGTTCAGAAAAATCGGAATTCTGCTGCGATAGATGTACAATAAAGTGACATCCCTCAGTAATGTCCTATGGAAGAACAGATCAATAAAAACCGTTAGATTTTTTTACCGCGCTCTTTACATCCGATGCTTATCTCTTACACAAATTTCGCGTAACTAATTAAACTACACCACCTCCGCCCAGAGTCGTTCTTGTCAAGGCTGATTTGCGCTGAACAATGTTGCACAGTTTCCTTTTTATACGTCAAGTGGCTGCCCGTACCCACTTGCTAGCGCCGAAAGGGTCGCTAGTACAAAACAAATATCAATAACATGCAATAAAAGAACGATGGCGGTCAGAAGGAGTTGCGTTTACTAACACTAAACAATGGACAGAACATCAACCAACAAAAGTTTGACAACATTTTCGCGGGATATTGAGAAAGACTTAAAAAAGCGAAACACTAATTCAAGGAATCAGTTAGCTTTAACCCTATAAAGGGCAAAAAAAACAATTTAGCACTGTTTTCTCGAGAGCGGGCATGTATGGTTGCTTTTAGAGAACGAGCATATTCAAAATTTTAATGTTTGCGCCAGAAAACCAAGCTGCGCTAAGGAAACTAATCCAGTGACGCCCAACTCATATTGGATAGCATTTTGGAAAGACGCGGCAGTATGAGGAAACATCTACACCGCGTATTTCCTCCTAGGCGTAGAATTTTTTGGATACGGGCCCAGGGCAGCATGGGAAAAACGGCTTGATCCGCATCTTGGGTCGCCAAGGAAAAGGGTACATTATACTTAAGTGGTATGAAAGCATTTATAAATACACTACCCGCACAACTGCTTTAAAAAGAACAAGAAGATCGCGAATTTGCGCTTTTTTCGTTCCCACTGACAAACTCAGTAATAGTGCGGAAGTTTGGTGAAAGGGTTCTTTTTCAACAATGCAGAAATTACAGGGTATAATCATTCAGTCCTGAAATTAGGCGACTTTAAAGCCAAAGGTTATTTTTATTCTCAATTTGAAGAATCCAATGCTCACAACAATGCTCTTCAAAATTGGCTAAATCCGAGATATTTGAAATTCGCGATGTCTATTACGGTGATGAAATGTACAGCGCTAATTGTGAGATGCAACTTTCTTATTTTGTTTCTCCTACGAATTTTACAACAGTTTATAAGAACTTTAGCGGAAAGCCGTGCCAAGAAGCGAGTAAACCGAAGAGAGCTTGCGCGAGCCTCACACTTGCTTTGAAATAGGTTTGCAGTTTGCAGTGGGTAGTAGTGAAATGATGCGCATATTATTTATTTTTTTCACTGGAATTTATTTACTAGGGCCCCACATAGGTTTCTTATGAAGGGCACGCTCTGATATCTCGCATTTCAGGCTTGAAAATGGGAATGATGATGTCCGGTCACAATGTATCCAACTTCGATCGTGCTAATGTGAAACTTATCTCTCCCCGTCTACTCTCTCTGGTACCCGAAGATTCAAACGACGAGACGGTAGCGGCTCCTTTTAATCAACACATCAGAGTTTGACGTTTTTCTACCAGGCTCTAATGTTCTTCTATCAGGTTAATCTACTTTCTCCTTCGCTCTTCTCACTACACAATGAAGGTCACGGTTTGGAGGACGAAATGAGTTTAGCGAAAGCTCTTAAACTGTTCGATGAGCAAGGTCACGAGGAATGGCTCAACTTTGTCATTGAGGCGTCCGGGGTTTCCGACGCGGTAATTAAAATGAAGGTACTGGTAGAAGGCTTTATGAAAGGCTACTATTCCTGCAAGAATGCCTTACATTTCAACAGAATGCCAACGAAGCAGAAGAAAAAAGGCAAATATATGAACAATATCGTGGGAAGGACGACCAACCTCTCTATTTCACGAAAGAAAACGTAACTGAAATGTATGGACCGCAAGAAACCAAAAAGATAGACGTTTTTGAGAGGCTTCAAAAATCTCTTTCACAGGAACAGGTACTTTTTAGCGCTTCAAGTTATTCATTCAATAACTTCTTTTCTTAGAGACAGCATTCCGCGAAATCTGGGTTTTGCATGTTTGGTGCCAGGGTGCGCACACCGATCCCTTCTAACAATTGTAGAAGCTTCAGTGGAAACTCCCGTTTTCGAAAACAAGATTTGTAGTGTATTCTTTTGGAGGCTTAGGTAAGAGTTATATACCTAATAGTGCTTCAAAGCAGGATGAGCAAATAGCTGTTAACACAGCTGTTGCATTTTGATATGGTTTTGCGAATCCGTACATTAGCTTCTAACACAATACGTTGTAAAGCACTTTTTTCGAAGACAATCGCGAATTTTCCACTGAGTCTCGTGCAATGGTTAAAAAGGATCAATGCGCGTAGCCTTGCACTAGATTTGTATAAACTCCGACCTTGCGTGAAACTGCTTTTAATAGCTTGCCAAACAATTCATGCCCAAACGTGTTCTACAGGTATGAAGAAGCCGTGATTACTTCCTTCAGGGTCATGTACTGTCAACGAGGAAAATACATGTCTCCTGGCCGACCGCGACGCAGGCGAGCGTGATGAGAAGGCAGTAGTCCTATGCTGGAGACACAGAAGGGCAGAGTTAGAGAGATCACTCGATTAGGAGAGACGCCGCACCTGCAACGCGGTCGGCTAGGAGACATGTATTTTCCTCGTTGACTTAAAGACCGCGTGCATACCTATTGCCGAGTTAAGATCGGCTCCAATTTTGTAGAACGTAAGAACTCTGAGATTTTTCGTTTACTTGCACCGAAGTGTTGTGCGGGAGCTAATACAGAAGATTTAAACATAATTTTGGTGGAGCGTTAAGGTGGCAGTGTACCTACTCCATACGATGCACCTGTAATAGAAAGATATCTTCCGAAAAGTTTCTATCTATTAATTTTTGAGCTATATACAGAGAATTAGGTTCATCACTTAGTATTCGCCGTGTTTACTGCGCTAAATTCGGACTCGTTCTTGTGCATTACCATATGAGTTATACGCACTCATCTAGCGCTTGCAGTTCTCACCAGACTCCCACTGAAAGGTAAAAGCTAGCCGCTCATATTCCCGAACAACTACTATTTCTAATTGTATGAACGGAGAAAATTTCCCAGTTTCTGATTAATCACTGAATGTATAAAAATTATGTAGTGCAGTGTTTGCTGGAAATCTTCCATACAAACTCTAGCGTAATCTCGCATAAGATCATCTATAATAGAAAAGAGTTTTATTTTAAGATTGTGGAGTGAGGATGAAGAGTTAGCGAACAATATCCGCTAACAAGTTAGCTTCGTCTCTGCTTTTTCTATGAAGTATTTTGCAAATTTTAATCTAATGGAATTGATATTGAACGCATTTTCCATTTATGTATTTCATTTCATTACCAATCACCGAATTTATTTTCTTCTTATGGATATACTGGTACAAATCTTCGATGTTGGGCAAAGTTGTTGGCGAATATCTCTTTCGCGCATGGTCTCTTAGTCCCTTGGGGCTCTCTTTTCATCCGCGCTACGTTGAACATTGAGTCTACGTGATCTTTCCTAGATGCTGCAAATGAATTCTACCGGATATGTTGTGATGAACACGGAGCAACTGGAGTTGGTTTACGGTCCCAATTCTCCATTTAACGATTCGTCCACACATGAACGATTAAAGAATGTTTCTGCACCCGAAGTTCCTCACGCTATAGAAAGTACTATTAGAAGTTTGGCAGAAGAGGCGGTACAGTTCAAGGCCCAGCGAAAGAAGGATATCGTACTTACCCCTCTTATACTGATGACGGTAGTCAACGATCCCGCCATCATGTCACAGCCTCTCATCCTCTCACCGGTGTTAATGGTCCCCGTTATATGGTCACCGGCCGTTTTCGGCGCCGTTATTCTCTCACCTTGGGCGTTCGTTCCTGTACTCGTTTCGCCTCGCCTTTTGTCTCCTGTCATACTGTCTCCAATTCTACTATCAGCTGTTATTCTTTCCCCCTTGGCTCTGGATCCGCTAATCCTTTCCCCGGGAGCTTTGGCTCCTTTCATTCTATCTCCAATGGTGCTTTGTCCCTTTATATTGTCGCCAGTAGCTTTGGCCCCTCTGATTTTGAACCCTTTTTGTCTTTCGCCATTCATCTTGATTCCTAACGTGTTATCGCCATTGATTTTGTCACCCTTTGTTCTTTCTCCACTAATACTTTCTCCTGTAGCTTTTTCAGCTTTCGTGCTTACTCCGTACGTACTATCGCCTGTTTTAGGATCTCCTGGCACATTCTTTTCCGCTGTCCTATCGCCAACATGGCTAAGCTAATAGGTTCTGCTTGATGTTGCGAACATTTACCTGTTTCGTCGAACGATCTTCTTGTCTTCATCAGACCATCGACAAAAAAGAAAACTACGGTCAAGGAATTTGGGGGATAATTCTGACAGAATTCCTCAGCGCTTGTGTAAGCGATTTTAGGCTTTCAGGAAACTCTGATTTATCTCTGGTTAATTTCAAGGATGAATTATTTATCATCATACACTTGTCGTCATGCATCACCAATGAGATCACTTTTTCGCACCACCTGCACCTCTTACACAACGGCATTGTTTGAATGAATGTCTGCGTTTTCCATGTGTTAATCTTGACACTAGCTATTACATTAAGAAGTCTGAAACGTTGCAGTTTACGATTAGTATGAAGCAACAGAAGTTGTTTCCCCGTAACGATTCCCAAGCATCGACTAGTTTGTGCAATCTTGAACGGCGAAATGATGCCAAATATATGTAAGTTTACTTTTCAAGATGTGACTAGATGTGTTCTATCATAAATCTACTCAGCTACAGTTGCACTTACTACGAGAGAAGAAAGTTACATGAACATATGCAGAGGAAGGGTAGAACAGCGCATACGATCTGGTGAAGCAGTCTGTTATATGCAGGCTACGGAAAAGCTTGTGTAAAGATGAAGCTGTTTTTCGCCGCTATCACATCTGAAACCTTCTTCATCTTGAAACTGGGATTTTATAAATCTTTAGTGTAGGCGAGAACGTCTACCCGCCGCGCGATCACGTTCACAAGAAGAGTACGCCATCGCGAACGAGATTAACTCGCGCGGCAGAGCTGCAGTATCGCGAGTGCTGCTCTATTGATATAGTTACGTTCCGCACCATATCTCGTGGTAAATTTTGTATTAGCTGTCATTTTGAGTCACCACTTTGCCGTATTGCTACTTAAAGTTCTAGGTAGCTTCTGAAAAATGCTACTAAAAATGCGGTCGTCAGAAGTCGTACTTGTATCAAGCGTTAGCGGTACAGTGACAAAGGAGGGGCATGGACAAAAGTTGTACGTTGGCCGGTTGTCGATATTTCGATATTTCATCGTCCATGACATCGACTACCATGCTTAAAATAACAAATATGAGATCGAACAAGAAATACAGTGCACAACAATATGAACAAACATGCAAACTGGTGAAGTGAGAAACATCGTTCGCGACTAAATGCTACCATGACGTTTTTTTGCCGCTGTTGCAGTAGTGGCATCGGTATGATCCTCACCCGTAGCCATATAAAAGCGCGGCAAGCTGCCACAGCCATTTCCGCGCCTCGAGGCCCTGTAGAGCCCTTTAAAGGCAGCATCCACGCCTGATTTCTCGGCAGATTCTGATAGGTCAGACTCAAAACGTATCTGAGGATTAAAAATCTCTGCGAAGAAAGCCACTCCTTGCACAAAAGAAACTTGGCGGTCTCATCGCCGCGCCTACGAACACAGCAAAGTACACAAAATGTCTTGCTTTCCGTGCTTTTTGGCATTCGAGCGCGGGATTAATCTGCTTCCTCCTGAACTCACACGCGTCTGCTCGTTTCGTGCCTTACATGACCTGCTCTAAAATCCTCTAAATTCATTTGTTGGCGTAACACTGCTTTCAGTGGATGTGATGCAGTCACCCTTGGAAATGATGATGCAGATGAACCAAAAAGTTATGAATAAGATAGCATAATATTAGGTCATTGCAAAAGTCGTTGGACACTAAAAGGTGTTTGCTTCAAGCGTTACTACTCTTAAATTCCGGAAGTTAAATGGTTCTCATAACCGTAGCTATTATCCGCGAGGTCTTCCACTTTAAGCAGCAATGAAATACAGAACATCTCTTTTCATCTGCAAAAGTTACAAATGAAAACATTTTGGGTATCATTTTTCCGGGCCCTTAGTTTGCCGATTTTTCTCCGCTTCAGGAAACAAGATAGGAAACCAATCACTTGATATTTTGAGAGGAGATGGCACAGCCTATACAAAGAAGGGAAAGTTTTGGGAATCCAGACTTCCACGATTTTTTTAGCATGCCTCAGAAAAAAGTGCATGATTCGTGTATAAAAGTCAAATTAAAGTAGCGTTTAACTCCCTTCCGCACAAAGCCAAAGGCACTGTAATAGGATGGATGCTCTCCATTCTAGAATCATTCTGCAACATAATTTATTTTTTGAGAATTTGGGATTGGGAGATGAGTAATTCCCGGTCCTTCCCACGATTCAGTGCGGTATTATTTCTCCGGATAAGGGAGGTACGATCTTTCCAATGGAAAAGGAAAGGCAGTTCGCTGACAGCCAGTGATCAAGAATGCCACAAAGAAATCTAAAATCACCCTTGCCTATGCGCCATAACGAGCTTCTACGGGGAGTCGAAAATTAAAGTTCAATTTTCTAAAGCTTTGCGAACTTGCGGAAAGCTCTCATGGTGGCCTAAAAAAGTAGTAAAGTAGAGCTATAAAGCGGTGGTTCATATGACAGAGAGAATCGCCGGCAGCTATAGAAATAATGTTCAAATCCTACTCAGTGGTCGTCCAAGCCACTTTTCTGAAGCATATTCCTGGAAAAGGGGAAGTTTCGATTGGAAAGGAACAGATATCAGATAAAGCTGATCGTCCTCTATCATAAGATTTACTTTTCTTTTTGCTCTGAAAACTTTAGCGCGTATAAAATTCTTACAAGTGAAAGGTGCATTATGTGCATCTCAAGAGTTATCATTTTTATGAGAGTTCAAAGCAATATGGGTAGAACCTAGTAAGTGTAATAAGATGGCAAGGCTTCACTGCAAGTATACCGCATAAAAAGAAAAGCAGCAAACAGTCACATTATCAGAAAAAAAGACAAATGTTCTGAGTGCCCAAAGACTTTGCAACGACGTAATAGTTAAATCACCAGCGACTAGCGATCATTGCTGCTGCCGCTTTCGAATGAA
>KN549367.1:27267-38686 GCA_000797555.1 Oesophagostomum dentatum | reverse complement strand
TGTGTTTGTGTGTGTTTGTTTGAATCTCATGAAATTCATCTATTCCATGTCGAAGAATTGTAGAGCAGTGAAATTTGTGTCATAGGTGTATTCTAGGCCGCCACACGTATATGCGAAGTCTGCGCCCTGTGGCGCATGTATACGTCAAGTTATATGGCTCCAAACGGCATCGAGGCTGAATTTCGAGGCAGTTTTTGTTCTTGAAAAGCGCAAATTTGTCTCTGGATGAAACCTACACATCCGAAATTTCAAACACAAACCTTTCACAAATATGTAGCTTTTCGGCACTCTATTTTAAATGTGCGCCAAACTATGTTATGCCAAATAAAGGTTGCTGCGAAAGGTGGGTAGCGTGGGTCCCTGAAATTCGCGTATTTGGCGTTAAAGAAGGCGCAAAGAGTCTAAATTAGTTCCGTAAACGGGTTATGGTCTCTGTCAAATAACTGCGGTGCCTCCACATCGAGACACTTTTGTACGCGCAGTTTTCCAGCGTTGAGTGGCCAGATTGCGATGCCAGGGTGGGGGGAACTATATAACCTTTACAGGTAACCTCGAATGACAAAACTTTCACCATGTATGAGCCAGTGGCACTGGTGGGTATATTCGACATCTCTGCGCAGCAGCGCATATATGCGCCAGATTACACGACGTTCAGTATCTGCGGCATTCAAGCTTTCAATCGACGGCGATTGCAGCGACCTTAGGCGACCGCGACAATGGCGACTGTTCTGTATGTATAATGAAAAAGGCAGGTAGCGCTGTCAGGCGACTATACATCGATGAACAGTATACAGAAGTGGCTCCCATACGGCCATGCGGAAAGTCTTGACCGATGTCCAAAGAGGTAGAGCCGATGTGTAGGGGTACGAGACATAACGACGTGAGCAGGCACAGGCCGGCGCCGCGTGCAGGAGGCCGGGACCTATGTGCGGGGCGTCGCTAGCAATGCGCAGGAGGCCGTCAGTAGTACTGAACAAGAGGCCAAGCAAGAGCTTATAATGCATCAGCCGGTAGCGAATCGAAAGGATTATCAAGAAATTCGATTGGACACACTGCCCCACGCACGTCAACCAATAAATTATCGACCTATCGCTCGGCTATTGGTCGGACAAATAACAGCTGAGGTGGGGACAATATGCATATGTATCAGTGGAAAGTAATATGGTGCGAGCGAAGCTAGCACTCCAGGTAGTCTGGAAGCCCGGCGAAGCGGGGCGGACAGACTTGTAAGAAAACAATGCAATAGCCGCACAGAACTCGATCAGCTAAGTAGTAAACAGTACAGTAAATGAATAAAGGTCGACCATATTTGGGTGAAAGTCGACGATATAAATTAGATGGGATGCGGTTTTCTACATGCGCAGCAGAGATTTTAATATTGGAAGGCTTAGATATTTACAGAAGTGGTATCCGAATGAATGCTACACCAGACAAGATACTTCGAAATGCAGTCAAGCGCAACCTCCGGTTGATGCGACTTCTAGCAGATTCGAAAGTCCAAGACGTTTCTCATCAGTTCATCCACGCACATGAAACAATCCGTTAACAGTACTCAACCATATGCACTTTAGAAGGTTGTTGTTCGTTTTGAAAATAACCAGTAGTGCCAGCCTCATGTTCACCCCTCCCTCCTTCCTCCAAATCACCATTACGCTCTATCGTATGCAGATACCAGAGAGGCTGCGCGTCCTCTTCCTCCCGCTAGGCCAAAAGTTTTTACACGATGCAAAAAAAGAGATGGACTACCTGCAAGGTTAAGTAATCTTCGTTTATAGCCTCTTTGGCTTTTGAAAATGAAAATCATCGTATTCAGGCTAATACTGAAAACAAATTAAAATTCTTAACCGTCTCGAAAATTTGGATGGAGAGGAAATTTGGATTTTCAACGAATTTGTGAACCATCCTCAAGTGGACGCATCGGCATCACCACCGGTAGATACTGCTCAAAACATTTGCTAGACCTCTCAGCTTGCACTCATGAACAGTTCATTTTTTTACTTTCCTCACATCGTGTGTCAGCACTGACAAGGAGCGAACACCTATCTGCGTAGGTTTAGCAGTTTTAGTTTTAAAAGTTTTCCCAAGATAGCTCGTTTTTTTTTCTTCGCGAGCAACTCAGTTTCCTTATAAACTCAGTGCACTCCATTTTAGTGACATACGACTTCCTGATTTTAAACTTATCGACTTCGGAGTAAAATAAAACTGCAGCGCTCGGCTTGTGGACAACTTCATTTGATTCATCATGCAAACTACACTAAGGTTTTCCCACTTGTTAAACCCTATATTCTAACTCTTTTTCTAAATAGACGCAAATAAGGAGATCACGTAATTGCCGTTTCCAACACAATTCTCTGCTTGAATGCATTCGGAACTTCCGAATATCCCAGCTTATTCCAGAAATTGTTCTTATTCAGACGATTTACGACACGCTTTTGATATTTTGTGTTGAACCCGAAAGCAGGCTTGATAAGGCACTTAATTATGCGCTTCCTTCTGCTTTCTTTTCTTTTCTAGCAAACTTTAGTGATTCCTCGTTTTAACTACCTTAGCTCAAACCTCATGTTTACTTATCCATAACTAATCAAGCCGACCACAGAGTTGTATCGGTAATCCTCAGCCTCTTCGCTACGATTGTTCCACCTGTTGGGCGGAAACCTACTTTCTTATCCAACTTATCTTCTAATATATTAATTGAGGTTTCATGTGTGTGTGTTCGTCTGACTGTGTGTACACAAAAACCAGGGCCCAACGAAAGAAACCGACGTCACCATCGTGTTCGGCGCATGAAGCTATGCCAGAACCATGTGTGAAATTTTAACTTTCCCATCACCGGGGCCTATTCCGGGCCACTTCTGCGTTTCCTTACGCGTCGAACGTGAAGAGCTGTACAAGTGAAACAGGAATGAAATTATATTACCACCGTACATATAAAGGCTGCCGAGCATCAGTAGAGTTCATTTTAATGTCATCAGACCCACTGCACTGGAGCGCTCGCACGTCGTCAAGCGTGTGGACGGCCCGTTCGGCGCGGCGCCGCCTGGGCCGTGCGCCGCCAGGCGTGTGCACGGTCCGCCTGCATGGCGCCGCCTGGATAGTGCGCCGTCCGCCGTGGCGTGGTTCGGCGGGTGCGTCGTTCCGTGCGCGCACGGTCCGCCTGGCGTGGCGCCACGTAGACCGTCTGTCCGACATGCCACGGTTAGGCGTGTGCGCCGTTCGGCGCGCGCACCGTATGGCGTAGGCTGACGTACCATTCTACAATACTCTGAGTAGAGAAACGGCAGAAACAGGTATGCAAAAAGAACGGCGAAGCCGTTCAAAGCGACGGAGCAGGACCGCGGAGCGGTCCGGATCCGCTGATATTCATTATCCTGGACATTAACTGCACAGCATTGGTTTTGGATCTAGCATATGCTTTAAACAAAATGCGTTTTTGCATGTCCTAGCTCATGTTCTTGTAGCATCTGACACTTTCTTATACAAAATAATTTTTTATCATAAATTTCTTTCATGTGATGTGTTCCTCCATTGCTGGTATTCTGTTATTTCGGCTTCGACGGACTTCGAAACTTGCTGGAATGATCGCTTCGTTCGCGTCATTTGATTTTCTCACGGCATGTATATGGTGCCCGCGAAAAATTCGTAGCTTTGAGCCGAGCGCGTTGCAAGTGTGGCGTCTCTTCAAATCCAGTGATCTCTCTAACTCTGCCTTCTCTGCGTCTCCAGCGTAGAACTACTGCCTTCCCGTCACGCCAGCTGCGTCGCGCTCGACTCGGAGACATGCATTTTTCACGTTGACAGTAGATACTACGCCGCCCAACCTCTATAATTAAATAATTGATTTGTTGATCGGCTATTGGTTGGTTCGGGCGGTCAATCAATTTTTGAATGTGCTTTCGATGGACAACCGACTGACACCTGTGAACTCACAAACTCTGACTACTCACATTACACATGCTTATTTGGCCCCTTGTCCAGTGTTGCTAATGGCCTCCACATTTCTGCCGACCATCTGCACATTGCCACCGTCCCTACCTAGCAAGCCCCATATCCACCGAATTTCACAAAGTGCTGACGACCTCCTGCACTTTGCTGCTTGTTTTGCTTCCTGTCAATATCTACCAAGGTCCTGCACATCGCTATCAAGCTGCAACTCCTTTGGCGACCGCCTGCAAATTGCTGACGGGCTCCTACGCATTGTAGTAGTACACTACTAGTGCACTCGGTTTGCAGCGCTTCGAGCACGGTCATACTGTAGGTGGGCGATGGAGCCGTCCTGGGCGAATGGACTGATTTATCAGTAACAAAGAACACTCATTACACTATTTTAAGTTCTTTTTTTTATTCTGCGCAGAATCTTTATTACAACAAAGCAATTATTAATGATTCGAGGAGCTTCTGTAGAAGGGTAACATTGTGATTTTCGCGGTGTAATAAATGTATGTATGACTGCTACCGATCTCGCGCACATTGTTACCGACCTCTCACCTACCCTTACCAAGCTCCTGCACACTGCTACCGGCTTCCTGCGCATCGCTATCCGCCGCCTGCACATCGCCGTCACCTCCTCCTAAAAACATCTACTTCTTCTGTATTGCCATCAGATTCCTGCGCTTTGAACCCCTATTGATACCCTTCGTTTTGCTAGAGATCGTGCGTGCCAATCGATGTCGCTCGCGTCGATTTTCACTATTTTGCCGAACCCCCACTAACAAAAGTTAGGTCACCTAACTTCCTTTAGGTGACCTAACTTTTATGCTGGAGGGATGGACATGACTTCGACCAGCGGTCTATCCTTATCCACAGGAGATGAATATATGTGCGATGATAGCACATTTTTGTACGAACATCTGTTTGGTGACCTTACCGAACGGAGGGATTGGTACGGGCCATGGTGTAACTCCTTCGTTGTTATCAAAACAGCAAAAGAATCCCGTTTTTTTTGAGAGGATGTTTCTCGCTAGGATATCTTTCTCTTTGCAAAATATGTTTCGGCGTGTTCTGTATAAGTAGAAAAGCTAACTTTACAAGTATTTGCCGATGAAAGTTCAGTTTCTGACATATTTGGTGTGTGATGCTCCTGCTGCCGACAAGGCGACTCGTCCGCATGGTCCCAACTTAAAGCCGCACTTCCGCTCAGAACGCTTCCTAAGTTTAAGATAGATTCTGAGAGAGAAACCAAAAGATGGGTTGGTATCCAAATTTGTCCCCTCGAAAATCATTCCTGACTGAGAAAATGGCTACAGAGTACTTGTCCGCGGTTTCCCGGACGAGCTATCCATTTAGTTTTGCACACTAGTAACGAATACAACCACGGTGCCACTTTTCGAAATGGGGAGTGCTCATTCTCATCAACTTCATTTATTCTTCTTTTACTGTTGTATTATAGCTCAGCGAGTTTATTGCTCTCCTGTTTCATAGGAGGCTAACCACAGTAAGCCAAGAAACGAAGAAGCGGCGCCTGAAGGGTTCATTAAAGGTGCGAACCTCTCGCACCTAGGCGCGAGAAGAGTGGCCGTAAGAAAGGTCCCCCTCCCTGTCCCGACCGACCACCGAAAAACGACCCATTTTATTAGAATATGTTGTCCCTGCTGTGATATATTCTGGGATGCAGTCTTTCCGTGAACAGGAGTTAAAGGCAGCACTCACGCTCAGAAAGCCTTCTGAGTTCTTGATGGATTCTGAAAGAAGGGCTCAAAAATATGCTGAGATTCAAAACTCTCTCATCTCTGACCGAGAAAATCGCTCCAGAAAACTCGTCCGCGACTTCTTGGATGAGTTATCCATTTAGTTTTACACGCTAGTTAAGGCGCAATAACCACTAGGGTATAAGTGGAATTGTAAAGATATTCCATGTTCTCACGCTTGCGGTGATGTGGGACTCCAACAGAAAGCGCGCGACGAAAAGGACAACTCGTCCGCGGAATCGCAGACGGGTATTCTGGAGAGGTTTTCTTGGTCAGGAATGACCTTTGAGCCGAGATTTCTGAACCTCAACCCATTTTTTGAGTTCGTCTTTCAAGATCCATTAAGAACCGAAAAAGTGTTCTGAGCGTGGGTGCTGCCTTTAACCCACTCCAAAAACGGATTTCGAGATTCAGGTAGTTTGTAGTACCTCGGAGGCTGAACAGCCGAAAGCGAAAGTGAGAGCACCGGTAAGCAGCTTGTTGTGGAGAAAACAGGCGATACGTCGCGTATTTGATGGAACCTGGTGGACCGGTTACGAAGGTTGTGGAGACGAGTTGTCTTGTCAGTGCGTTTTGCACACTAGTTAAAGCGCTATAACCATTGGGTATGAGTGGAGTTGTATGAGTATTCGATGTCCTCGTGCGTCAGGCAGTAGGCGACTCCAACAGAATGAGCGCGATGAAATGGAGAACTCGTCCGCCAAATGGTGGACGAGTCTTCTGGAGCGACAAGGAACTACTTCTGAGCCGAGAAATCTGAACCTCAACCCATTTTTAAGTTCGTCTCGAGAGCTCAGGAGGCGTTCTAAGTGTGGTTGCTGCCTTAAAGCCGCTAATACGCGGGTACGCACGCGGCAGTCAATATGCTAATGTTGATAAAGGAAAGTATCTTTTTCTAACCTGGTAATAATGTAATTCTTAAGTTAAGTTGGAGCAACAACGCAAGCGTGGTTTCTCGATAATGACAGAGGAGCAGAAGCAGCTCATTTATGGTTCCGAGTCCCCGTACAACAGCACCGAAACTCTACAGCGACTGCAACATGTCAACAACAACAATAGTGATGCTCTCATTCTGAAGGAAATTCGTCTCATTGCAGAGGTTCTTTTATTTATTGTATTTCTATTCGGTCGTCAAGAATGAAATGTCCTATTTTCCATAATGCAATTTTTTGAAGGTGATGAGTCAAAACTGCTGCCGCTATAAATCTCTCTTTATTCTTTATAATGAAGAAAAAACAATGTGCTTTTAAAGCAATACTTAATTTGCAGGCTAGGCTCGCAAGTATTAGAGACGGATTTCTTGATAATGATGCGAAATTAAAGCAAATCTTTTTGCACTAACGTTCCGTTCGATGGTAAGAGTGCATCCGAAGTGAAATCTGGGCCCGTATTCATAAAAAACGAATCCAAACGTGACCTCAAACGGCTTTTCTGCTCCAAACGATCGCACTGAGAATGGGTTTGAAATCAAGACACTTCGGCAGTATTCATAAAGCCACTTTTCCAAACCCGAATGTTTGGGCGCCAAACGCGAAATGCACCAGCGAAAAGTGCGCATTTTAGCAGTGGAACACCATTTGGCATGTTTGGATTTTTAACAGATGAAGAGGGAATATGCGCTCCATTCAATGTTTTTACTAGACCAGTGAACTTTCCTCGACTTTTTTGCAAGTGTGAGTTGGTGTATGACTGTTTCGCAGTTAATGAGCAGAAAGGCTATTTTACGACTAAATATTCCAGTACAAATTTCACTTTCTTCATGTTTCGCCATCGACTGTTTTTGTTTGCTTAATCATTATGTCATATACTGCCACAGGTCATTTTTTCTACGTTTATGTTGCAGTATATCTATTCTCAACAGCTGTTTTTTTCCTGTAAACGCACATTCATACTCAAACGCGCCTACGTCTGCATTTTTGGTCGTCTTATCCTTAGCTACCTACTGTCAACGAGGAAAATACATGTCTCCTGCCCGACCACGACGCAGGCGAGCGTGATGAGAAGGCAGTAGTCCTGTGCTGAAGACGCAGAAGGGCAGAGTTAGAGAGATTACTCGATTAGGAGAGACACCGCACCTGCAACGCGATCGGCTAGGAGACATGTATTTTCCTCGTTGACAGTAGGTGCCTTTGTGACGACGTGCGCAAGTCTGAGTAGGAATGGGCTCTAACTCTTTGAGTTTCGCTGAGACATATATGAACCAGTACTTTTTTCTCTCTTGTGACAAATAATCCACTGAACCTTTTGTGAAATATCGGTAGCCCTCTAAGTGTTCTGGATGAAATGAATTTTACTGATTCAAAACTTTGCAGAGCAGGGGAAATGTTATTTCTGCGTGCACTTGTTTTGGCAGCGGACAAACCTTGTGGAAGGTATTCTAAAAGTTCAAAAGAAAATCTCGAAATTCCTTTTTCCGGTCGGTGTCGCCTTTAACTTGCTCGGTTTTTTCCATAAAATGTTTATATCAAGCTTGTTGGGTCGACCTCGAAACACTCGAGAGGTGCGTGATAACGATTATTCTACGAACTCACGGTCAATTTCATCTATTAAACCCTGAAACTTTGGTAGACACTAAAAATGTGGAAGCAAATGGGGAAGATTCGAAAATCGATGAGCAGACATAGAGTGTGATATTACTAGAAAATTCACTGAACAGTAAGATGGAAGCGGAACTGTTTTTAGCAATTGTAAGCGTTCCAAATAGCATTCGGGTAGCTCTGAGCTATCCGAACCCATTCGCACTCGAAATTGGTTTGGATTTCAAACCGAAATTTTTATGAATACTGCCAAACACGTTTTTCTCCAAATAAGTCTGAAAAAGGGCCATTCAAAGGCTATTCGCGCTCCAAATAGTTTTGTAAATACGGGCCCTTGAAGACATTTTTTCCGTGAATACTGCCTTTAGTAACCTAGTATATGTGTGCAGATCATATCGCTCAAAAGGGTACTAATTGTTTTCGCTCTAAGTCCTCACCGCATTCGTGAGTATGGCGCGCTTTTGCGAAAAACTCTAACAGGAGGCTTTATGCCTTTTGATTCTTTAGCAGCGAGCTAGACGGTGTATTTAGAGTTTAATGCAATAAAACGGCACTAGGTTTTAGGCAAAGCAGTGGAAGCTGCGGAAGAAGGACATTGTCTTAACACCGGTGGTCAACAGCGCGTTGCTGGTTGCCAATGCGCCAATTCTTTCGCAGCCTGTTATACTTTCACCACTCGTGTTCGCACCGTCTGTCCTAACGCCTGCAGTGCTAGGACCGGTCATACTAGGACCATGGGTAAGGTATTGCACAACATTCCGATACACTGACTTGCTGTCATTCATTACAGGTTTTCATCCCTGTCATCCTATCGCCTCGAGTGTTATCTCCACTTATAGTGAACCCTTTGATATTCTCACCAATCGTACTTTCGCCTCTCGTTCTACACCCGCTCATACTTGCACCCGGAGTTTTTAATCCAATTGTCCTTTCGCCACTACTACTGTCGCCATTTATACTATCTCCGCAGGTAAGAAATTACTGTGTAGAAGCTATAAAGGTATTTGTTCAGAAACTTAATTTTCTAGCTATTCTGGATATTTAGAGGTCAAAATTTGCGTATGTCAATTTAACATGGGCTACCTTCATGTGCCGTTTAAACTAAACCATTTTCAGGTTTTCACTCCTGTCGTTCTGTCGCCTTTCGTGTTGAACCCATTTATCCTTACACCAGGTGTCGGAACTCCACTTGTCTTGTCCCCCTTCGTACTATCGCCCATTATCCTCTCTCCCCAAGCTTTATTCGGAGTGATATTTTCTCCTTATGTTATGTCACCTTTAGTAGTTACAAAGCTCTACTTCAGTACAGTTGTTGCATCCCCCAGTTGGCTTAGTTGAGTCATCTCGTTTAGTAAGTGCAGCATCCCTGTGCATAATGCAGACTTACAATGAGTTTGAATGCGTTGATCAAGTAAGCTGTAAGCCAAACGCTCTGGATAAAGATCTCTTCTTTTAGGCTCAAGTCTTTAGTGTTTCACCGTGTAATTGTAGTATTTTAGCCTCCAGATAGTATCACAACTTGATAGTTTTACACTAACGGGTTAGTGCGCATGACTAATGGTACATTTGAAAGTTGTTCGCAGGTAAATATTGAGATGTCCCGCTTCCACTTAGTGCTACAATGATATCCTGAAGAAAAAAAAAAACGTTTTCGCTTTTGATATGTTGGGAGAAGTATGACACCAATGGAGTTTTCATCACAGAATCAAAAGAGTAATTTCGTCAAGGATTTTTTGGGTAAGATTATGCCTTTGAAATTCGGTCATGGCAATAGATCCACGGAATTTGTAGGCAAGAGAGAGAAAGAGGAAACACTACAATATATGCAATTTTACCGTTCTCCTAATAAAATGCTGGCGTTATGCAATGAAATAAAAGACACACCGAAAATGAGCTGCGTTAATAATTCGCTGTAAAATTGGGGATTTCACACTTCGTTGCGTATTGCGATTTCAGCCCATCTCAATGTAGTCCATCGCGCGCTACCATTTCGCTTATTCTGTATACACTGCTTCCTGCAGACCTTTATTATAATACCGTTATAGCATAAGGTTAAATTGTATTACTACATCTTTTCAAAATCATCTAGTCTAGATTTTGTTCTTGCTACAGGTCTATCTAGAAAACCCGTAAAGCTACCTGGAATTCCAATGCCTCCAGGGAAAGTACGAGGCACAAGACCAAAAAAAGACTTATGCGCGATGTTACTTCTCCACATTCGACTGTAGGTAATAGTAACAATAAGCCCTTTTCCTGAAGTCCTGATACAGCGTACCACGTGCAAAAAGTGAATGTGAGGTAGTGTTAACCTTTTCGTATTCATCTTGTTTGAGCTGGAATGCAGGCTCTGTGGGTTGTATTTGTCGATTCTTATAATCATGAAATCACTTATGATAATCAGGCTGATATAGACACGTAGCTAGCGAAATGTTCCTAAGGATTGGCATGTTTAATTCATATTGTGTTAAATCGCTGGTGTGATGTAAATAAATGAAATATTTTTTACTCATTTTGCGCGGAGTTTCGAACGTATTCTGCTTCTTAAAAACATCTTTGCAGATGAACAGAGCTCAGAGGTGCAGCATCATCTGCGATACTATGAACAATCTTTGCTGAAGGTAAAATATAGCGATGTACAATATTCGGCATCATTCCACTTTCGCGGGCCCAAAAATCGAAAATCTCAGATTTTGCTGAAACTTCACTCAGAGAGTTATTTGGGTTTATTTGGGTCGCTGATCACGAAAGTTGTGCTAATTTTGTACATAACCCCATTTTTATAGAGCTAGGGTGAAATTATTTTGGGAATTCAAGAATTAAAAAATCAAAATCAAGAAAAACCAAGAATCACTTCAAAACTTGTAGACTGGGGTTATTTTGGACGCCGAGTAAAAATATCGTATCGGTTTCGCACAGTAACGCATTATTGTACAGTTACTGCAGGATCACGGCACGTTGTTGTGGCCCAAGAATCTCTTCTGATATTTTAGATAAGGGTTATTTGAGACGTTGATTGCGAATATCACATAAGCGTCTTACTTTAACGCCATGCCATAGAATTACGATAGCAGCACTGTGACACTTACAATTTGTCCAAAGGACGCAGACTAGTGGTGCGGCGGGCGTACACAGTAGGCGGCGAGATGTCGACCCGTCTGCCAGCTGTCGTTATCGATTGGCAGCGGAACAGACGAGTCA
>KN549367.1:8633-21665 GCA_000797555.1 Oesophagostomum dentatum | reverse complement strand
ATACGATGGAGTCATCGCCACAGCTGCGCATAGAAGTAATTGATAAGAATATAAATGATACGGCAGAAAGGAAGATTCGTGAAGCTTTGGAGCTTCAGAGGCACAAACCATCAATAAATTGGAAGGAAGAAATGAAGAAAGCTATGAAACTGTTGTTTTCTCAATAATATCTGAAGGACTGATACGATAAACAAACGACCGCTTCCCGGAATACACAGAGACGCTCATTCTGCCATCTAAGGACAAGACATCCGGCCTCTTTCCGTCAAAAAGAGACCGAGCTTTTCCATACTCGGTCGCTGCCCTGTTTGGCCTTAGCAAGTCACAGTTACTGAACATATTCCTCGCTCTTCTCACCCGATGACTCTCATGTTACAGCCTGATGATGGGCTTCAGGCCCGAAACGTCGCTGAATAAACTGTTTTAAAATATCTAAGCACCGAAGAGGTCAGAGTTGAATTCTTAGTGGAAAAATGGGGGGGGGGGGTGGGGTCCTATAGTTACGAAGCGCACCATATAACAAAAACACATTCAGTAAACTTTCTTTAAAGGCAGTGTACGCGGAAATCCTCGATAGTGAAATTTTGGTATGGAATGAAAAAAGACAACGCCATGAGTACGGCTGTCACGGTGCAGATGCTCAATACTGCTTTTGAACGCTGAAAAACAGCCAAAAACGCTCGAAATCCCCCTAATAGCCCTCTTTTACAACACCCTTAGGCAAATTTGGGGTATATTATCATCATAGCTGTACTGAGGAGGCCTTGTTCTTTCAGTGTATACCAAAAATTAGGGACAATCAACCTGATTTGACCTCTGTCCTGCGCCTCCTGTTCTTGCGCCTAAAACTTGTGTATGAACGAACCCTCAGGTTAGCTTTCAATGTCTTACTTTTGGAATAGAATAAAAGAGCAAGGCCTCCTCAGTATAACTATAGTAACTAATATAACTACATATACATAATATAATAATATAACTACATACACATATAATATAACTACATATACTATATATAACTACAGTATATTCCAAATTTGTGTAAGAGCGCTGTAAAAAAGGGCTATTAGTGCACATTTTGTGCGTTTTTGCCCCATAAAAGGGTGTTTTTCATCATTCGGAGGCGGTGTTGACCATTTGCACCATAACAGCCGTATTCAGGGCGTTGTTTCCTTTCGTTCCATGCCAAAATCTCACTATCGAGGCGTACGCTGCCTTTAAGGATGCGAATTCAAACAACTCGGGCTTCTAATGGTATGTTCGATATATTACGTAGACTCGAACAGGTATAACAGTATATTATATCGGTGTCACGCGATGATTCAATTATGATTACCCACTCGCATTGCTAGTATATAAAGATGTAAGTGAGATTTGTATAGTGACCCCTTTCAAGCCTTTTCACTCCCCATTCACCTTCAAATCTCATATTAGGGCGTCCAAGAGCTCAACGTTTTCCATGAAGGAGCTCATACTACTTACTACAGGTATATTTTCCTGGGTGAGGGTTTTCAAAATTAGTAATAGATGTTCGATTTGCAGCATTTATAACCACGAGCAGTTACGAAACCGGGCTAAGACAGCCAAATTTTCCGTGGATGCAAAATTTGGCTCAGTTGTCCTACCCAGAAAAAGGCCATTCGACTAGGGGACCGTCGGAGTTGATGGAGTATCCGGCAGCTCTGAGGCCGTTTATTAATGCTACCGCAGTTAGCAAAAAAGGTCAAAGGAACGCTACAGAGGTAAGTCCTAAATATGCTATTATATTTTAGAATATTCTCGAACTATTTAAAACTCACATTTGGGATGTTTTAAGTTTTAAATTTTTAAAGACGTTCAGGAATAAAGTAGAGTATTTGTAGACGTTCGACTTCGGTTTTCTTCTTCGAACACGAAAACCTCGAATAGATAGACCATCCTAAGAAAATTTGTTGTAAATGAGTGTCAAATATAAAAACTACATTTCTTTTTTTAAGTAAGTGGGGGTCGAATAAAAATAGATACCGAATAATGGACATCTGAAGGAGCTAATTCTTCTACTGGAGGGTTCTGGAATATCTCGACAATGAAATTTTGGTGACACGCTGTCTTCAAGACAGCTGGAGTATGTTATAGCCCTGTTCCGTTCGCCTAGCTTTTTAAAAACTTTTTTCCAGCAAATTAAAGATTTGTGAATTATAATTTTTGAGGTTGCTTTCTGAAAAGTAACGAAAGAATAAAGGTGTTACAACCCTCCAAAACGCTACTGAACAAATGAGTAGGCATTGTTAAAGCTAAATGCCAGGAATTGGCAGTTGCAGAACCCTTACTCCTAAAAATTCAACTTTCTACATCCTGCTTAACAAATGTATTTAGGACGATGTGATAACAGATGAAGACGTGGCGGACATCAGCGACGACGATGACGAAATTCATAAAGTGAACAAGGCCCACTACGACGGAAAGAAAATGACGGTCACCCTATCTACCGAGGCTGGGATTGAACTGTATCAGCATTGGCTTGATCAGGCTGTCTCAGGGCTCATGGCTGCGGTGGCAACGAAGAAGTGAGTACTTGGATGCAGAAGCATAGAGCAAAGTAGATTTCCCTCAGAGAACTTGGAGTAACCTTTTCAGGCTTGAAAATGTGCCAGAGTACATGAAAGCAGCGCACCAGTCATGTGCTAAGGAAGCAAAGACGGTTCAAAGCCACGCTCAGTGCGTTGTAGTGCTTCTCGATGCCGAGGTTAAATACCAGAAATGGAACGCTAAGTTTGGAAATGCAAAACACTTAGGTTGGTGCGATATTTGGCTTCAAGATACCAAAAAACGCACAGAAATCTTCAGTTCGCCTATCACGCCGACGTGGCTTTCGAAACAGACTGGCGAAGCGAAAGAATGGGAAAGACTCAGAGCGAACGAGACAGTACTACGATATTAAGAGCTTCAGGAAAAATAAAAAGCAAGCTGCCTTCCATGACTTTTCCCTCATAAAGTATGAACAAGACAAGCACAACCCGAAGAAAAAGGTGAGTCTCACCATAACTGACATTTTTCACCTATTTACCGATGATCGTTATGGGAAGCGTTCAATTATATAAACGCTTTTAGTGTCTCAGCATTTTATTTCTAGGTTTAGGTTCGTTCTCTATATGTCTGCACTCTCCCCGCTGCCTTCACTGTCGCTATCTGCGTCTTTGCCTCTCTAGCGCGCAGAGATTTTTACGTCTACACTTGTCTTGGAGATGTCTGAACTACCCAATAGAAAAAAAACCAGATTTTGGGAAGACATTAAAGCGACTACAACCATAACTCTCTCGCTAAAATCCTCTTTCTTACCCTTAGCAGAACTGGGGCTGCGACAAGATACAATTATTGTTCGTCTCCCCCGCCCCCTCCTACTCCCCCCATCCCTCCCAGAGAATGAAACGTTTTCAAAGTGACCTACAGGCAACAAGAAAAATTGAGAAGCGATGAATTGTCGCAAATATTTTTATTATTGATTTAAGTGTCGAGTATTTTACAACAAACCCTTGCTCGGCCAGGTCACAGTCCCACCCACCTTTAATATGCTTCCCCTCCCTCTCGCCACCTCGAAAAAATGTCTGCAGCCGCCACTGAACACAAATGTCAAATGGCAGTTTTTCTGTACTAGCTCAAAAGTTTCAAAACTGCAGACTATTTACATGTGCACTGAAAAAGCAATTTAGATTCTTGACCTACCACCGAAGGAATACTTTCCGAGCGAAAGCGGCTGGGTAGGATCATTCAAGATGCGAGCAAAACGCGCCATAAATGGGCAGAGTGAACTAAATACGGATTCCAAGAGAATACAGACGAAACCTGTGCAGCAGAATAATTACAATCTCCTGCAGGGTAAGTTGACTATGAACAGCAAATACTCAGACAATTTCACCGGATTGGCCGGTCACAGTTGGATTGGTGCCGGACAGTCTCCGTAAGGGATGTCGGCTCATACAGGTACTGAGTTGTCGCGATATTGGGTTATCGGACCGTCCGGCATTGGGTGAGCCAGCCCTGCAGTAGTCTAGGTAAGTTAATTTCAGCTTTTCTCAAAACGGATCAAATCTTCCCAGACCATTACTGGGCTGGCTGATCACCAAATACCGGGCCGCCCGATAACGCAATACCGGTCGGCCCAGCAGTCCAGTGCCTGTATGAGCCGACGTCCCTTACGGGGTCTGTCCGGCAGCAATCCAAGTGTGACCGGCTGGTCCGGTGAAATTATCTGAGAATGGGCAAAAGAAAAGGATAATCTGTGTTTTGCTGCAATTCGAAATTCTTTTTCCGTCCACCCTGAGTGATGGTTGGCAGTGCGCTTTATCGGATATTTTGTTAATATTTGTTATAATATTCTGCTGTACGAATTTTTTGAAACTATTCAGAACACAAACTGTCTCCTCTCGCTCTTCTTGCCAAGAAGTTAGTACACACTGTTCGCACCTTCAAGAACAAAGACAAGGAGTACAAAAGGTAGCAGGAGCAAAAAAACACATCTTCTACAGAGTTCAGCCATGAATTTAGTTGGAAAGAAGTGGTGAGCGAGATCAAAGCCGAAGGAAAGAAGCTGAAGGAGAAGCAGAGGATTAAGAAGCTGTTGCAGCAACGTTTCGACCTGTTTAGAAGGACGCTTCGAGATCAGGGCGTGGATAAGACTCTAATAAAGGTTTTGGGCTTACGATTAGCCTTTTTCTTTAGCAAGCGATCACTCAAACTATTTTGCAGAAGATGAACGTACTAGACGACGATGATGAGGATGACAACATGGAATCGATGATGTTGAAGGCGAAGGAACAGGAGCAGACGATGAACGTTGAGGATGAAATAATGCGAACACCAGTAAAGCTCATCCGAGAAGGTCTTTTCATTCTGCGCTTAAAAGGCAGCACCCACACTCGGAACGCCTTCTGAGATCTCGACAGATTCTGAAAGAGGAGCTCAAAAAATGATTGAGTTTCAAGCTTCTCGGCTCAAAAGTCGTTCCTGACCAAGAAGACCACTCCAGAAGACTCGTCCTCAGTCCTGCGGACGAGTTTTCTATTTCGCCGTGCGCTTTCTGTTGGGGTCGTCCACCGTCTTAAGCGCGAGAATATGGAAGAGACATTCAATTCTACTCATGTCCAGGGGTAATTGCGCTCTAACTAGCGCGGAAAGCTAGTTCGACAACTCGTCCAGGAAATCGCGGACGAGTCTTCTGGAGCGATTCTCTTCCTCAGGAATGACTTTTAAGCCGAGAAATTTGAACCTCAACCCTTTTTTGAGTTCCTCTTTCAAAATCTGTCAAGAACTCAGAAAGTGTTCCGAGCTTGGGTGCTGCCTTTAACGCTTTGTGCAAAATCCAAGCAATAAGTTGACTGACAGTTTGAAATTTTTGCGAAATGAGTCATAGTATTAGATTTCATCCGCAAATTAAATTACTAAATAAGGGGTGAATTACTTCACATTTGAAACAGTTTACTGAACGAAAAACGCCTCATTTTTGATAATTTTAAACCATCGATAAGATTGAGCAACTTTCCCTCCCATATCCCCGGACATGTAGCAGTGTAAGCAAAGAAAACCCGGAAGTGTAGCAGTCCAAGCAAAGAAATACTTGCCGAGTTCCCTAGAAATAGTACAGTAATCGGGATATTCTTTTGCTATTTCTGTAATTTTATAAGATTTTCTGAGATGATAACAGGATGTTGATTTCTTGCTGTGGAACTATAGAATGACTCTTTTGAATGTTGAAAATCGAGTTTAAAGAGGTGGGGTTTCTCAGCAGGTTTTCCACAATTTCCGCATCTGGACGAGTTTAACGTGCACCACCGAACACGCTAACTAGTACGTTGATGTGAAGTGTGTCAGGTTGATCACGTTGAAACATGTGAACCACTCAAGACCTCTTGTTTTACGCGCTTCTATTTCATTTTTTTTACAAGGACAGACATGTCTGGGTGTTAACTTGTAAGCATCTCACAAACTGGGCGGTGATCAGGAGGTACGCAGCGTCACAGGCGTCGCGTTGCATGTCGCTCGCGACTTCTATCATGTCCTCGGACTTTACGCTAAAAATTGGGCTTGAAAAGTATTTTAGCCCCTGAGCTGCTGTCCACACCCTTCCACTTTCTTTGCGTCGTTTAAATACCATTAAAGGCAAATTATTTTCTCTAGAGAAGGGATTTCTGAACTTCGCTTCAGCGAAAAAAAATTAACCAATCAGGGGTGTGCGACGTACTCCTTTGCCGGCACTTCACATGTCCAAATGATCCGTAGCCCGTTAAGCGGATGAAATACAGGGGTTTCGGCATTTTCGGCATTTTTGGGACCCTTTAGATTTGCCTAATTTAAGATGCATGTTGAATAGGGCTGCGATTTTGAATAATTGCTTAAAATAACTTGGATTTAGGCATGAAACTGGGAATGATAATGTCAGGACACAACGTGACTAATTTTGACCGACAGACAGTGAAGCTTATATCTCCTCGGTTATTTTCGCTAGTTCCTGACGGAGACGATGACGCGGTAACTGCTGATTTCTCTTATCAAAGTGTCACTAACAACTATTCTATTTCTTTAAACAAGCCTATTTAGGTCAGCCTTCTCTCTCCATCGCTCTTGTCACTCCACAATGAGGGACGAGGAGTGGAAGCAGAAATGAGTCTAGCAAAGGCTTTCAATCTCCTCGATGACCAAGGGCACGAGGAATGGCTGAACTTTGTGATAGAAGCATCCGGAGTTTCTGATGCAGTTCTGAAGATGAAGGTACCGTTAAATTGTTTGAATTTTATCAAAAATTATGTGGTAGTTAGTACGAGAAACCCTTGAATAATCAGGACGCGAACGCGGCAGAGGAGACAAGGCAGATGGACGAGCGTTACCGTGGCAAAGATGGACAGCCAATGTACTTTACAAAGGAGAACCTCACAGAGATGTATGGCCCTATAGAGGGGAAGAAAGCTGACGTTATTGAAAAGCTTCAGCACTCACTTTCACATCAGCAGGTACTTGATTAGAGCCAGTGGCGAGACCAACACAAACTAAAAGAATTAAAAACTTGACAGAAAAGGCAAAAACAAAAGTAGTAATTATGGAGTCCATTTTGCATGACTGGTAGGACCTTAATAACAGAACATAGGTTTGTATCACCGTTAAATGACTCGAGAAGGTTCTGAATTTCCTTTTACTCATGCAGGCTCCTATAAATTCATTTGCTGTGAAGATCTCGGTCACCGAGTAAACTGTAGACCAAACACTCGGTTAGAGGTAATAAAACAAAGCGATAACGCTTACCCGTCTAATATTAGGATTTCGGTCGTAAACAGCACGCTTTGACTTAAACACGCTTAAGAAAGTGCATCACTTGCAGCCAATGAAACAACTAACCATGGACGGTGAATTCAATGCAGCCCTCGAAAAATCTTCCATTCTGGACATTTTGGCAGAATGACGGTGGTCCACACTGGGTGCGAGTCCGAATCATAGTTTTCAGAGGAGCCCTATCGTCGCGCCAGTGAAACTGGTGCATGAAACTCGTTCGTCGAGCGGCGAATGGGGCCCCATCCACAAGTATGACTCGCCCCACCCCTTTCCTAGCGCGGCGGACGAATTCTGCTGGTGCGGCGAATGGGCCCCTCCGACAAATATGATTCGGACTCACATTCGTCCACATTGCAGGGTGAAAATTTCTTCCGCTGTGGACCGATATCACCCAATGATGTTTTGTCAGAGGAGCGATGTCGGAAGTGAAGTTTTGCTGTGAAGTTAAAGTTGCTGAAGTTTTGCTACAATGACTGACCAAAAAAGAAGTGATGAAATTTTCCATTATCTTGCACAAGGCTACACTAGCAATATATTGACAACTCGTCCGCGAAATCGAGCAGATACATGCGGCATATCTTCGTGGCAGTCTTCTCTGTCAAGGATAATCACTGGCTTAGGACTTTTGAACCCTTACCCATTTTTGAAACCATCTTTCCGAAGCCACCGAGAGCTCAAAAGGAGCTAATAGCGTGTATGCGGCCTTCAAACTGTTAACCATGTCGGCTCCACATCATACTGGCTCCAAATCATTTGCTAATTGTCCAAATACTGACGATGCACCCTGCCATGTGGTTGGATGATACAAAACTTTGTTAGGAAGGAATTCTATTTCATCCTAGAAACAGAGGGGAAGGTGTTCTTTGCTGCCAAACTTTCACTTCCCCTTAAGGACAGTGTCCCACCAAATTTTCATTGATGAGAAATTGCGGTAGGAATGTTGCCCTAGATTTCACAAACACTCCTACAACGGTTAGAATCGCTGTTAGTCGTTCTAGGTCCTAAAAAGGGCGTGCTTTTGTAGCCATCGCAGGGGTTCATATAGCGAGACGAAGTGTCAAAATGACATGAACGAATGGTTACTGCTTTGCCCTGGTTTGTTCTAACACATTTTGCTTACAATTAGTTTTCTCGTACATTGGTAGCGAAATTTCTCGGGTTTTCTCGATAACTATAATAGCAAGAATTAGAGAGTGCTACTGTGGCAGAAAGATATAGAGCACACCCTTGGCCACATTCCTGCCATAATAGCTCACTGACGAAAACTTGGTGGTACTTTGCCTTTATAAGTTTCTATCCACCGTCATTCTGATAATGCACTACAAAATCGTACAGCTATGTGTGATGTGGACGTTTGGTTATTAACTGTCTGGTTATCTTATGAAATTGGTTATTTGATCAAGAATGTTGTATTCGCTAGTATCTTTAAACCTCAGCCACCAAAATTTTTTTAAAAAGTTCTGATCACGGTGCTGCCTTTGAAAATCATCTTGAAACATACTACAAATATCGGTACGACATTGTCATTCCTAAGAACTCTTTTTAGCTGCTGGAAATGAACTCTACCGGCTACACAGTGATGACCCCACAGCAGCTGGAAATGATCTACGGGTATAGCTCTCCATATGCTGACCTAACCACCTACGAACGACTGAAGAATGTGTCTGCATCCGAAATCCCCCAAGTTGTGGACAACACCATAAGAAGCCTGGCGCAGGAAGTCGTGCAGTTCAAGGCACAGCGAAAGAAGGACATCACGCTCACTCCCCTCGTGCTCATGTCGGTCATCCGTGATCCTGCCCTCATATCACAGCCCCTCGTCCTTTCCCCAGTGCTAATGGTGCCCGTCATTTGGTCACCAGCCGTTTTCGGTCCAGTAATCCTCTCGCCGTGGGCTTTCGTACCTGTGCTTGTGTCTCCGCGAGTTTTGTGCCCTGTCGTACTATCACCCATCCTTCTTTCACCTGTTGTTCTCACACCCTTGGCTCTGGATCCCCTAATTCTCTCTCCTGGAGCCTTGGCACCTTTCGTTCTCTCTCCCCTTGTGCTTTCACCGTTCGTTTTATCACCGGTAGCTCTGGCTCCGCTCATTTTAACGCCCTTCTGTTTGTCTCCATTTATTCTCATCGCTAATGTCCTGTCTCCCTTGATCCTGTCCCCATTTGTGCTCTCTCCCTTGATCCTCTCCCCAGTAGCCTTATCTGCCTTTGTGCTTACGCCCTATGTCCTATCCCCTGTTCTAGGGTCACCAGGTACGTTCTTCTCTGCTGTGCTCTCGCCAACATGGCTCAGTTAGTAATATTGCTTTAACTCTTCAAGGCTAGTAATAATAACATAATGGAAACTTTATTAAGAGAAAGGTAATCTCGAAGCTCATTTTAGCAGGTTTTGCTTTGAAGTCAGATCGAAATGCTGATTGAACTTGAATTTGTGCAGATCCTGAAATGAGACCACATATAGTCGAGTCATTTCTTTAAAATTTAAGCCCTCTGAAAGTCAAACCACCTCTAAGACCTTCCAGCCATTTGACTGCGTCCTAAGAATATACTCCACATTGCCTCCTCGAAAGTTTATTCGAGCCGTCCTGGAAATCTATTCCTATCAGCAATAGAGAAGATGCAATAGCTGGAGAAACTTTTTTGCTGTGAACACACTTGCTCCATATTTTTATGGGGTAATTTTTGTTCGCTCTATGTCTTTCATTTTCTGTCTTTTTTCCTGCTCGGAGTAATAAATTTTTGCAAATACTTGTAATAGTAAATTATTCTTATCAAATAGTAACCTAACCAGGGAACCACACGAACTCGCTGGAACGATATCGAACGGGATCTGCTCTATTTTATAGGTAATCGCCCCGGTAGCAAAATGCTGAAATGTGTGAAGGCGTTAATTTTTGCTTAGCCGTAGTTACAACATTAGGAAACTTGCTTAATTTTGCTTTAAAATAATTGAAAATTAAACTTTTTTCCGCAAATACTTTCCACATATTTATATACTGGATAGGTAGAAAAACTGCACGCAAAAGGTTCTGCGCTTGGATCTGCTTTATTTTGCGAAAAATACTAAATTTTTAGTGATTCTAAAGCAAAATCAGGCGAGTTTTCGAACTTCACATCTCCGGTTAAACAAAAACTCGCGCTTTCACACTTCAGCTTTTTTTCCTGCAGGGCCAAGATCTAATTGTGTTGTTCTGGCTCGATATCGGTCCACCAAATTCGGGAGGTTCCCTGACAAGCTATGAAACCGTAGCTTTATCAGTGCAAATATTATGTACTAAAATGCCTCTTAATGTTCTTGCAAAAGAAAAACGCTTGCACGAGAAAAAATTTCGCCAAGCGCCGCTCCGAAATAATTTTATCAAAAAAATCCTTTTACAGTTTTGGAACTATATCCGAGCAAAGGAGGCTAGTAAAAATCCAGTACTTAGCCCCGCTTTAAAGGCAGCACTCACTATAAAAATGCTATGGGGTTTTTTTTTCAAAAATCCCAAGCTAGATAATCTTATATGCCGGTAGTGAAATAACGGAGACGAATTATGAAGAAATAACCAGACTATACGATTTTATAAGAAGCTATACAAGAGGTAACAGATGCGAATTTGCTTCCGCAGAAAAGGCACTGGACAAGACGGCCGGCCGGCTACATTACTGGAAAGCCGTGACCAATGGGATTGTCAGCTGATCGGGCAAGCGGCGCCACAATCCACCTTGCGGAAAAGGATATTTACTTTTAGAGTGCCCGCTTCCTACATAAATTCATTAAAATCACCAAATATTAGTAAAAATAAGCACAAAATGTGCCAAATTGTAAATGACAGAGTAACAGCAGCAGTTTTCCATCAGAAACCAGGACTCAACTGTACGACATGTCAGTGGTCAAATGTAGTCTGCTTTCTGTTTAGCAGTCCTAGCATGCTGCAGCGGAACGTCACAACTGGAGCATCAGTGGGTGGGATCACTCGGGGTGGGCGCAATCGTTCATAACTTGTTGAGCGATTAATCCGAAGAAGCTGAGCTTTAGTGTTGGGTTTCCCCAGCAAATGTAGCGATTTGAACATACATTTGAGATTCTGGGAAGTTCAGAAAAAAGTTTTTTCTTCGTGAGCGCTGCCTTTAAATCTAGATGACTACCTTTGGTATGCGTAGATTAAAGTTAACATAAACGAAAAATTTCATTTCTGAGATTTCGACTCAAAATAATAGCAAACTAAGCATGGTATCAGAGTGTATCCTTCATATATAGTTACTTCACTCTCAAGAAAAATGAGGGCTCCTCTCCATTGAACGCGAGATCACACAACGTCGCGTCAGATGGCAGCGTCAAGAAAATGCAGCCAGAGCAATGAAAATGGATATTACAACTCTGCCAACATAGTCTTTCCATCATCATCAAAGATTTGAGATATCAATTCCTTGTCATTCACTTTTGGTCCAAATATTGTATGTGTAAGTTGACCCAACGTTAGGTCACGCCGGCCTTCGACAGTAAGGAGCCCTCACCTTTCTCAAAAAATAGAAAACTTCATGCTGTCCAACTTTATCCTTAGGTAAAAAATGGTGTCCGTAACTGGTTTAACATGAAATCTCAGGAATGAAAGTCTCCGTGTATGCTGCCGTTAATAAAAAAAATGTCAGCATATGATTTCACGCCAAAGCCTTATCTGTACTCGTGCTGAGCATAAATTTAAAAAATCGATTTTGTAGAGTAATAGTTTAGTTCAACCATAGAATGCCATGTCATATCCGTATCAGGAGTAGTACAGCAGTGCTCACAGCAGAGTTCATTTTCAGAAATAGCCCTCCCCCCCAACTGCGCGACAATGGAACCAAATTTTTGAGCCGGTCTGCAAGCTAGGAAGAAATTTAAAAAGGGTCAGTTTTTAAAAGCGATTTTTATCGACTTTTATTTCTAAAAAATTTGGAGATATTTTTAAGAATTTTATACCTAGCAGTAATTATTATAGCAAGCCTCGTTCCAGCCCACTTCCTTACATAGCGAGGACTCAAAGAACTTACCGAAGCCCATAGATAAGTGAGCACGACAGACGGGCTTTCATCGCTGTCAAGATATTCGTGCACAGTGGTAACGGCCGTACTCGTCTGTATCCATTGAGTATGTTCCGAGTCAGCTCTTCTACCCTGCAACACGAAGCATTCAGTGCTTTTCCTGTCATTTTCCAGGTAAAGTAGGTAGGGCTTACCCCTGCTCCAGTTTGTCCGATAGATGTAGATAGAGTATCGTGGAAGCAATATCGACTATTCGAAATGAGCGGTGTACATCTCCAAAGTCAAGTAGTCCTGTGATCTGCAACAGGTAGGGTCTACGGACTAAGATGTACAAGCATCTCCACTCCATCTCATAGTTGTATTATCTTAACGACTTTAAGAAATAAGTTTCGCAAAGTACTTCAGTCTCAAACCAAGTGTAGCCACAAAAATTCTGAACATTGTGTAGACACAAAAAGTCTGGACATTACATTCACTCCAAGACTCTCATACGGCAGTGGATGGTTGGCCAGTCAAGTGTAGACACAGAAACACTACCTCAGCTCGCAAATACTGCCATTGTTTCTGTGTTCGTATGCGGCTTAAGAACCCAGCAACATTAAAAATGTAAATGTAAGTTCTAAAAAATCATAAAGTAAAAATTCGAGAAAATGGAGCAGAGGGAAAAACGAGAAGATTTTTTTGCTCTTATTACACTGCATCATCTAATATGACCATAATTGCAGTAAAT
>KN549366.1:109409-121743 GCA_000797555.1 Oesophagostomum dentatum | reverse complement strand
TGAGGGCATAACTTTCCTCACAGACGCTCTTCGGCGAGTCTCTGGTACTCATAAAACACGTCATTTAGTCTACCCAGAAATGCGTAAGATTCATCATGTTTGCTTGCCTCTGACACGGAAATAAAAAATTAATCGTAAACCAAAAAATGGGGTGTTCAAATACTTTCGGTCGCTACTGTATATACTGTTTGCTAAGAAACACGCACACTACCGAGGCATCTCTTCCGGTTAGGCTTTACAGAGCGTATGTCCTACCCATTTTGGAGTACTGTAGCCCGGTTTGAAATCCCATACTTAAGAAGGATACTACTAAATTATAAAAAAATCCAGCATACTTTCACTAGGATAGCTCACCACCGTTCTAGGCTTGAAAACACTCTACTGTAGAAGACTGCAGGCTGATTTGATCATCGCTTTTAAAATGCTTAAAGAAGAGCTACGTCTAAAACCATCCCACTTCTGAACTTTTCTTCCTACCAGCAGTAGGCGCTTGAATCTCTCTTACCCAAAAGCTCATGGAGGGCGAAGCAGAAATTTTGAGACGTCGTTTGTTTTCAGAGTTTCGTGATTAGTAAATCTACTTCTAAAAGACCTGATCAATCTACGAACTTCTCTCATGCTTGAAAGACATTTAGCGCATCGCAATTTTTTGGAAATGCTCCACCTGGACGAATGTTTGTTGATGCTGGATATGCGCTCTACATTGTGTGAAGCTCTAGGTGCTCATATGGCGAATGATGGTCCTGTTACTAACTTCTTTTGCTGTCGGACTGCTTATGTCTGCCATGAGTTTTCAGCTTTTCGGTCCATTATCGCTTAGCACGCAGATTGTGCTTATCCACTAGAAAATCTAGCAGTTCAGCAGGGGGTCATTTTCTAAAATTGTATCTCTCTACTTCAATTCAGTTACTGCAATGTTACTGAGGAGCTTTGGGCTGTCTCACTAACCAGATATGTCCATGCCTGGGGTGCGTACCAGTTTAAAGAGTCGCCTTTGCGACCGCCTCAGCTGGCTGGCTTGGTCCAGTGCTTAGGTTCGCATGGTGCATAGTTCGTCATTAGTAAGTACGCCCTTCCTTCCTCGATATGGCAGCATACAGTTCTCCCTTTCTTACCATACGTTAAGTAGACCACTAAATTCTAAAGCGTAATCAGTTCCTTTGCACTCATACATCCAACTTTATGTGGTACACCTATATGCTGCAAGCTCTTTGGCTCACATAAGCGGTTCTTGATCTGTTTCATTTGGTTTTCTTTGCTGTATTTTTTTCAGCTGCGTTCATGCTTTGAGTTGCAGTGCTATTTTACACTAACCTGCTTCTTACACTTGTGTACCTCAGCGTACATTTAGTGCATTGAATAAATAAATAAAAAGAATATCTTCCCCTCTCCAAAATTCATCTAGAGCATTGTTTGCGAGTTGCACCTCTTCATCACTAAAATACTCCGCAAAAAATGGAAGGTTGCGATTTCTATAGTGAGGTGCTCTCACTGCCATCATATCGTCTAGCCAATTTCCTTTAATAAAGATAAAAGGAGCAACAGAAAGAACACACGAAAATGTGGTCCTACGCGAGCTGCGCTGTACTTTTCGGGAAAAAATTGCTCAACACAAAACTAGGAAAAACTTAAGCAAAGCAAATAGACTTCTCGAGTTCTAGATTTCATAAATTTGTGGAAAATTCCTTGCAGGTAGAGAAGTAAAACCCTCCCTTAAGGAAAGCAGTCACTGTTTTTCTACAGCCCGGCAACAATAAATGTTTGATGCTCGGGAAGCATAGGAATGTTTAAAGATGAATAAATCCAAGAAGAGCTGGACACTCCTGTTTACCTCGAGATTTTCCCAGGCTAACGGATGGGCTTCGCTGTTACTGCCATTTACGGCTACCATCTAATCCATGATGCTCCCAACAAAGCCTATTTGAAATGTAAAGCGAATAATGGAGATGAAATTCGAGAACGTCGTCCCCTCCTCCGAAAGAAGTCGGTTTGAATTCCGAAGCGTTTACGAAATGGACACGACCGAAGAAACCTCGCATTTGCATGCGCCCAGATAAGGCTGGCTTTTTTAGTTCGTTTAAGGGCACATCGAGCACTGGGAACAGCCACATAAAATCAGACTTTCCGAAATATTTCCTAGTGTTTTTCTTTGCAATAGAATTGACAGGTAGAGTTTGTTGCCCCTACTGTGTGGTTAACGGAACTTCACTACGACGGCATTTGAGGGCATAGAATAATTGAGAGCTAGACAAGCGTTCGCCATGGAGTTTCACAGCTCTGAAGCGCGAAATGTTTTTCATTTGGCATTTCCTTTCAGATGGTGCCGTCATATCTTTTTCTTTTACGGATACATTCAGATACCTTTCTGTAACGATATACAATGGTGTGATGTCGAAGAATATATGAGTAGGTAGACTAAAGGAGCGTACCCCGAAGCCAAGAATCTTGTCAATATTGTCTATTAACATAGTGTGCTGTAGTTTTCGCGCTCATATCTCTGAGCCTGAACTGATAATCGAAGTCTTGGAGGGAGTGGATACCGCCTCCAGATGCTACTCTTCCAACATCTCTACCAGCTTTGCAACGCCGGTTTGGCCAAGGCGTACCTACGAATACTTCCTCACGTTGGTTAAATACCCTGATATGTATACGAATCGTTAGCTCATGTTCATAATTAATCATCAATCACATGTTCATAATTAATCCCCAAATGTAGCCCCTCAGTTTTCCTTCCATGCCCAGAAATGGAGAGCAGAACAAGCTGCAACGCAAGACTTTTGCAAGTAAGCCTCCAGCAAGTTTTTCCACATAGCTAAATTTGACCAACTTTCTCACCATATAAACATAAAATTGGCCACAAATTGGTCAGGTCTAATTCCAGCCACAAGCAGGTCCCTGGGCTTGTAACAGGAAACATGTGAAAAGATGCTTTCATATAATAAAATCGACATAAAAACACCACTGGTATTGTTTTTGTGGTACATTATTACGCTATCTCTACGCGTAAGAATGAAACTCAGCCAGTTTTTCTTGACGTGAAGGTCCCCTAGCATCCCCAAACACATTCAGAGTTCTGCACTGGATTAGAATACCACTAAAATAATCTAAGTTATAGCAAATTTTATGCTTCACGAAAATTAGAAAAGAGGTTAAAAATTCCTTCGCAACCGCAATGCCAGCTCCCTTTTTAGTTCTGTTTTTGGTATTACAGACAAGATCAAAAAGATGATGTTCTGGCGATTGATCGAGGAAGTAGGCTACAGCTGAAAGACAACTGCTGGTGAGTGAAGATGTGGGACAGAAAGAATTCAAATACCAAAGTCAATGCAGCTTTTTCTGAATTTTATGGTACAATAAATGGTCTCATAAAGTGAAAAGCCCTAAGAAAAGACGTGCTGAAGGAGGAGCGTCAGTAACCGGTTGGAGCTCGCCCGGGCTGCAGTGCTGAAGGTGGGGAAGGGGATGGGCCAGGAGGAAATGAATGAAGTGCGAAGAGTTGATGACTCGAGGACGGGACGCGGGGGGCGGACCCGCTCACCTCGCGCCCGCGGCCATGCACGACGAACCCCGGCAGAAGCACGGTGTTCTTCTTCAATTTGGATCAAACGCAGCACCTCTCAGCCAGTAACTTCGTTTCCCTTCCATTCAGCCGACGCATATCGCAGCCGTCGCAGAGCTCAATGGGCCGAAAAAAGAGCACGACATTCCTGGGGCCTATGCCCATGAAAGATCTTCGCCGAGCATCTCAGCACAAGAGGAATTTTAGTTGAGAAAAAACAACACAGCAGAACAATCTCCACCACCTGTTTTTAAAATATTGAAACAGATTTCAAAAGGTTTTGGATATTTGCAGCAAATGCTATGCTTTGTGGACCAATTGATAATGAAACAGAAAATTGTTTTAATCGGTAATTAAAAATCGCTAGTAGCCAATCATAACAGACAGCAGAATCTGTAGATGTACCACCTTTAGAGAACGTCCTACAACGAGTGAGTTTTTCACTAATAAAGTCACGATGCGATAATGCGTAACGTTTTTCCACATTTTGAGCATCGATGACTGTGTTCATCCAAAAAGAGTCACTAAAAGCTGGCACATTGGCTGCGTCTTGGCTTAACTTTTTGGAATGTCGTGGAATTAGAATACAACTGCAAAACGAGTTATTTTGACCGATATGGTGGTGAAACCACACAGCAGGCCTTTTTTTAATAATTCGATTTGAGAAGTCACGACCAAAAATCGGATGGGATGGTGCAATTGAAAGAAACCAGAGTGGAGATTTAAGTGGAAAATTAAGCGCATTTGCGCATCGATTATAGCGGACGAGTATCCGCGCAATAACTTAACATACTGTCTGCCCAAGTATTCTGCGGACACACAAAATGGGCGGGGCCGGCAATCGATCGACCGCCAGGAATCTTTATCCACGGCCATCGAACGCGTCCCAACGTGTCCGCCCGAATGTGTGTGTGCCCATGGACTACTTGAGGAGACAGTATTTTCGCATTGTAAATGCGCTCTAATACTGCAAACGTGGCCCGACATGGCATTCTAGACCAGGCCGTTATTTGGGAGGGTGCTAAAGGGGCGCCCAAGTAGGCGGGGTGAAGGGAACTAGAGACCCCTCCCTAGGTAGGCCCTTGGTTAGAGACGCAGAATTCCAACCTGAACCCCCCCCCCTATCTTGGCGCCTCCTGAGGTGGAGCCCGTCATTTGCTCTATTTTCGATTTTCGTTGCGGGATCTACGGAGTTGTAACTTGCGTTCGTACTGGCTTTTGAAGTGATCTTTGCATTAGTAGTTTTAGTTTAAAATATTTTTAAAATTTCTTTCTTGTCTCGACTATGCTTTGACAACAATGGAATATCACAGTGATGGCACCTCCATCAAAAGAAGCTAAGTTAACACTGAATTTCGCCACTTTAATCAAAACGAGTGTTCGAGATATCTAAATTGTCTGTTGGAGAGTTTTGCACTGCAGTTCCACTTACAGGCAGCTCTGCGCCAAAATCCCACTTGTTTTCATGGTTAAATGATGTTGAATTCACGTTCGTGGATGCACCAGTAATAGAAGAGAAAGCGCAATAACTTCAACTTTTCTGTTGCTTCGCTATTCTAACGCGAAGAGCTTGAACGCTACGTGATTCCTCAAAATTCGTAGGACAAACCCTTACAGCGGCAAGCTTTAGAGATACATTGGATTGAGGACAATGCTAACACACAGTTTTCTTGCATGTTTAGGGTGAATTTCGCCTTCGCCCTCAAACGTGACCGTCTTCACTGAAATATTCTTTAAAGCCCTAGTCATGCTTTTCTCGCTCAGCGAGCTCGCTAGTGCTGTAGGGGGTACCACGCAGACACTTGACTACCCCTATAACACTGCGAGCTCGCCGAGTGAGAAAAGTATGATTGGGGCTTAACTCTAACAGCGATAATGCCCACTTTGACCTCCTTTCAAGCTTCCCAGCAAAAGAGATTTTGCGGAAGTCATTGCCGGTAGCTAATAGGCTCCAAAAACATAACTTTATCGCATAAGGTACTGTGGCTATATGTTGAGCAAAGAATAAGCCTCGGAAAAGCAACGTTACTTTAGTCAATTCAAAGTTAGCATTGGTTGACAATGGTGAGCAAAAATCACCTCTGCGTGAAACTGTGCAGCTCTAGTGTTTCTGGGAAATTGGAAATCTTTCGGTTCATTTCATCTGCTGCAACTTGCGGTTGTTATTGTATTTCCGGAAATAAATATTAGATTAGCTTGAATTCAAACTTCAAAGCGACTACAAAGCATTTGAAAAACTCTTCATAATCTAATGTTACTTAGTCCCTTAAACAACCTCGACGTTGGTATAGGTTCTCGCCAACAATAACCCGACGGTTTCAAAAATGCCACGGCATAACTGTTCTAAAAGCTATCCACATCTTGTGATTTTTTTAAAGTTTGCAGTGTGTCCTGCCACTATCATATTCTGAATTTGAAATCGTGAAAAAAAACACTACACGTTGAATACACTCTGCACTCGTGAGATTTAAACAGCAAAATTATTACTTTACATCGAATTGGTTCATTTCTTTCTGTATAAGTGTAAAAAAATCGCTTGTCCTATCTTTAACTCGTAGATCAAAAGTAGGACATATATGGTGCGCGGCAAAAAAACCATAGATTTCTGAACTCACTGGCCGATTTTGTTGCCTACGGAATCCAGAACTACTTCAGAAAGTTTGTCCTTCTTCACCGAACTCTGCAAAATTCTATACAGTGTCCTTTATATTACCAAGTTATGTGGAACATAGAAACTAAATAGTAGGTTGTGTAAGTGCTTAAAATTCGTTCAGCGCTGAAGCGAGCTTATTTGCTGAGCTAAATTAATATTTGGAGTGGTGGACTATAACATGCTCCTTCGTAGTGATCAAGCTTCCAGAATTAAAGGCAGCATTCACGGATGAATTCTTCCTGCTTTTGACATGATTGAGTAGCCCTCGCCTCCGCCATAATTCTTTGCCATTCTTCAGAAATCCGCGCGTGGTGCTGTGAACGAAATTGTCGCTTCTTCGTCTACCGAAAACAGCGTTCGTACAAAAACGTTTGATAATTCGCTTTGAGTTTATTGAAAAGCAAGGCGAACGAGTCTAAAGGCGCTCTGGTAAAAAGAGAGTGGGACTTTTCGTGATAGGCGCTGATCAGAAGCGGCTTTCACAACAGCGACAAAGGAAAAACATGAGCGTTTTCATATCTATGCAGCATTTGATGGGAAGAATGCTTCCACTGTCAAATTAGGAAAGTGCCTTTTTTAAGCGTGGGTGCTGTCTCTAAATTGCGAAATGCCACCGAAACCAGTACACAAACATACTTTTACCGCGCTACGGTCCCAAGCTTCTACTGAACAGACGCCGCAGACGTAGCTCTAGGAACCCCATACCAAGATGGATCATTTCACAGGTAAACCGCATCTTTAGATAGGAAGAACTTGGAGGCGGAAACGCATGAAGAGATTTGAAGGCCGCCGGCTAGTACCATGGAAGAGCAGCTGTTCTTCCTGTTCTTTCTTGGGCCGCCCTTGTTTGCTGCAACAATATTCCTGTCGTCATTTCGCACCTCTACACTAATAATCCTTAGAGAAAATAGCTCCTCCATCTGGCTGCAGGAAATTCTTTTTCTGACGATGCCTTGCAGCGCGTTCTGTGATTTTCCAGCCTGGAAATAGAAGTAATGGAACGCCTTGCAGCCATAAAATTTGATTAGTTTGCAAATTTTTCTCAGCACTAAAAACTTTATGAAACTTATGAACAACACAATCACAAGTAATACGCAATGAGAGCGGTGCTTCTGCGCTTCCTGCTTTTAAATTATTTCGCATCGTCGCAATAAAGTCAATAGTGAATTCCAAGTTCTCCTACCTTGAAACCTGGGCATTTTCGATGTTCTGTTGAAATAAATATGAATACAATAGAACATCAATACTGAATTTTGAAGAAGCTTTATGTGTGG
This sequence comes from Oesophagostomum dentatum, assembly GCA_000797555.1. Lineage (NCBI taxonomy): Eukaryota > Metazoa > Nematoda > Chromadorea > Rhabditida > Strongylidae > Oesophagostomum > Oesophagostomum dentatum. Next base: position 114,257 of record KN549366.1, on the reverse strand, counting down.
AGGAATACGCTTGTTTAATAACGAAGCAGAAGTATCTACAAGTTAATTCCGACTGTTTTTGATATCTTCCTCGCTCCAGTTCCCTCAGCACCACTACTCCGCATATTATGCATCAATTTATTTTACCTGAGTCACCATATAATGGTGAACTAAGCATTCAAGTGGAATAAAAGGACATATCGGCGACAGTACTATTATAAAATAAAAGTGGGACTGTGTTCACTTACTTTACAAAACTCATTCTTCGCTAGTCAGTCATATCGTCTAACTTTAACAAGTGTACCTATAGATTTTCTTAAATCTGCATCTAAATATTCTGAAATTGCTGGCTTTCAATGATGAAGGTTGTAAACAGTTTAGTGACCACGGAACACTACAAAGAAGGGAGTTTTGCCATATAATCTTCGCAGATTATTACTAAAGCAAGTTCGCTCATTTATGGTATGGTAGTGCCAGAAGTCGGGAAACCGTAGGCTTCTCTTCTTCACGGATTATTCTGAAACTTCTAATACTTCAGCTTCTAGCGCCAATAGTGACGGCTTTTGAGACTGAAATTCTTTAGGCGCTTTCCATACGCTGGGAAGAAACAGAGGGTAAGCGGGGCCAGAGCATGCCTTTAATGCAGCATTCTGGCGAATGTTCTCTGAACCCTCTCCAGCTTAGCAACGTCCTTCTTGAGGAAGGTGTCGCAGACAGGGCCGCAATATTCAAGAATGGGAAGCCATTAGGCTTTGCAAAGTCCATATTAGTACAATGGTGTTTGCACAATGCTCAAAAAAGTCTTCGCGATATTTGTAAAACAATGTAACTTTGCGGAGAGTAATCCGATGGCAGTAAAACTTAAGGGTTTCGTGGCGCTAAGCCTCCATTTTACGCCGATACATTAGTATCCACTTCTGTCGCTTTGGCTGTAGAACACAGTCCTGGACATAAAAGTAGCCAGCTTCGAACCCTACAATCTCGCCAGCAGATATCGTATGCGACCGTAATCATGGTGGACTGCTGTTCGGCAGTAGGCTACAAAACAATGCTAGGCCACCTGCGAAGAATTCTTTGTTGAATTATGGGGTGACCAGAAAATGAAAACGCCTCATTTGCCCTGTACAACACATAGATCTCCTGAATTTCTCGGTTAGGTCTTGGTAAAAATGACACTGGGAGTTATCGCGCAGTCTTCTCTTTCCTAGAAGTACGAGTTTAAGGTGAACTACTATCAGCCCTGCAGTTTCTTGTAGTATCGAGTTAAATATACTTAGATATGTAAATTTTCGTGCTATCCATTTCCCAGACTTGAACTAGACCGGAGTACGGTCTCTTAGCCGTTTCCAAGCATAGGGCCCTTTCATTAGTAGTCTTCATGCAAACTTCCAAAACATTACATTAAATTATTAAAAAACTGTGGTCAAGATGGTAATACAAGTTGTGTTACTTCTGGCAGAAAATGAGGGATAGCATAAAATGTACTGATGAGTAACTGTAAAGTGTCCAGCAGATAAAAAACGACAGTTTACTAAGCTTTCAAGGCTTTTTGGACTATGAAATGTTTTTTGTTTCCAGCAAATTAGAGTGAAGTAGACGCTAATTACGAAGAAAGTACAGGGTTATGAAATACCACGAAATGCTCTAGGTAGGCAGCATCTGAAAGAAAGCACACGTTTGAATTCGCCAGGTAAGGTAGCATAGAAGACTTCCGCCCACCAAAATGGTGATAGGAGATATTCAACTAAAAATTACTTGCACGATTGAAGCACGAAAAGGCTAGGCCATGTGGTGGTGAATCCCTGATGATGCTAACGTTACCACGACCTCACACATAGGCGTAACTTATTGTTAGGTGCCGACCAATAGTATTTCATGTTTGCAGAAAGTTAAAGGGGGACAAATCATCAGCAAAACTGAAACACAAAGATGTCCAGCATAGAAGCGGCTGAAGGCGACGCTCACGTAAGAAATTGTTTCTGGTTTTAAGCTGACTGCATTTGTTTCGCTTATTCTCCATAACTGCTGATTTATTTTTGAACAGTTCTCTGCTGTTGTTCAAAAATCCGCTTCAGATCAGCACGTTCCACTAACGAACTCGCTACTTCTTTCGTCCAGTCACCACAGTCGATGGCGGTGATCGCACGAAAGACCGTTGCACAAAAACTGTTGCTGGTACTGAGAAGGGACTCATCACTCTGCTTTAAACCCTACCATGGTCATTCATAATAATCAAGAGATGACCGCGAAGAGATCGTCCAATACTCTCGATTTCTTTCAGATCGTCAAATGCGCCACTTGGTTGATTTGACCAGTTGAGCGGGGTATAAACTCAGCAGCAGCATTATTCGTTAATGTAGGTGAATTAAGAGAATTGTCTCGAGCACTGTGTATTGTATCTGATGAAGCATCCTAAGAGACTGTAGCAAGCAGCTGTGAACACGGCAAAAAAATAACTACTAGCTGTTGGCAACTGCTCGCTTCTGCCGTTCATCCGTCATGCCGCAAATGTATAAAGTGCTGTACAGAACCTGTGGAATAACTGAATATGCTCTTCGTCTTCCTGACTATGCATTGCAGAAGCAGAGGTGAACATATTTGTCTCAGTAACGTCAGAGAGGAACTGGAACGTAGGAAACGGCGATTGAAGATCAAACTGAGTTTATGTAAGGAGCAACATTTTCTTATTTATAAAGAAAGATCATAAGGAGATAGCTGGTAGTGTTAAATGGGTAGAGATTGTGCAGAACAACATTGACACAAGCTCAGCCTCGGATCTTGAAATTGTCTGTGGACTGGTATGGGTTACCGATGCTAACCAGTCATCTCAAAAGTCTTTGCCCATTGGTACTAACTGTGTGGACGAACTGCAGGAAAAAGTGATAAGCAAAAGCAAAAGTGAAGAATATCTACAGCGGCTGTGAACGAATACCATAGGTACGCTTTGTTTTGATTGTTTTTGTGTCATTTATCTTTTATCAGGTTTGTCTGATTGGAATGTACTAGTATACTGAGTGAATTTGCTGCATCGCATTGCATGGTCAACAGTGTTTTCTGAAAATTCCCATCTAGGAAACTTGCAGAGTTTGTAAAGACACCGCTTTTAAGACAATTCCGATCCAACTAAAAAAAACGACAAAACAGAGGAAAACCGGCTACTCTTTCGAGAAGAAAGTAGTGAATGCTGATATCCCACAACGAATTTCGAACCCCTACGCGAGCCGATTGTTTTTATCCTAGATATAGGTTCGGCGGATTTCTTCGCTTAGCACGACTCATAATCAGCGGAACCGTAGGTCATATTCAATCCGCGAACAGCAGTTCGATGGCGTTACGTTGTGTTTAATTTTTTTAATCTAGATGTTGCGACTCTAACGACTCGGACGAACTCTAATCGCAGGATATTCCTAAGTATTGCAGAAGAGCAAGCTTCTTTTCTACTAGAAAGTTCAAGGACATTTGGAATTACGTATTTATAAAAAGCCCTGCTTCCCACAGTCCCTCTCTTGCGAAAAAAAACTTCTGCATAATAAAAAGAAATAAGCAAAGACTATACTACAGAGAAAAGCAACAGTAAACATTAAAAATAAGAATTTCATGAGTCTTAAGCCTCCTTCAGTGAGCACATAACGCACAAGAACTCAACAACAAACAGAAAAAAACGCGGAAGAGTTCTTTACTGAGCTTTGCAAGAAGTGGCTCTGGCTCTTTTTCGTCATGTCACCTCCAATTTCGTGTAGTGTTAAAGAACAAATCATTCGAAATAATCTTATCCTGTATCCTGGAAAAGTGCGAATTGCACTTGGAGTGCAAATCGAAGATATTCATGCAAGGGATTCCCACCAAATGACGAACATAAGAGACAGGGGGTGGAGGAAGAAGAAGATGGATTTTCGAAGAATTTTACTCAATAAAAAAACGCAGAATAGTTAAGGTGTGTTCAGACGTCTACTCCAGTTTCCTGAAAAAAATTTTAATTCACTTACAATACTGCTCACGGAATGACGAAAATCGACCGTCGGTCCGCAAGCGTCGCCGGCGAAGATTTCAAGAATTTATGGATTTTTAAAGAAAATTGGGACCTTTGAAGAATCACGACTTTAATGGTAGGATGGCAAAATGTGAGGCTCTGGTTGCCTTTATAGCATCTGGATGCTGACGTTCTCACACTGGTTCGAAGGTAGACTCTCTGTGGTAAAAGGCAGCAAGATTTCATCCGAAAAACTTTCGTTGTGGTGAAAAAATTTAGCATCAGTGTGCCCATTTCACACAGAGTGAGGTTCCTCTCAGAGACAAAACTGATATTAAAACATGGATACATGTTTTGTAGGCGGTAAGACCTGAATTGCAGCAGTATGCGGAATGCATGCTTTCCGAAAAGCTAGTTCTCACTGGGTTTCTTGCTTATCATTTTCTTCTATCTTTTCTAATTCCTGCAGTATTCCACTGTCGGGGCCCCAAAAATCGATAGCAACAAATTTCGCTGAAGCTTCACCCAGAGGCGCTGTTTCGGTAGCTGATCACGAAAATTCAAGTTGTTTTGTACCGTAACCTTATTTCGTGGAGTTACGGTAGGTAAACGGTAGGGAGCCGAAGGCTCGTATTTCGGCTCTGCGACTTGGCCACAGGGGTTCTCGTACCCTAGTCTCACTTCGTGAAGGGAAGTCGTGCAGGACGGCGGTCCTACACGACTTCCTTTCTCGAAGTGAGACAGAAGGTAAGCAAACTGGTAGGAAATTGCATGCCTAACATAACAGGTGTTTATTGTAGTGGATAACCTCCTGATTAACCTCCTGTACTAAATTTACTGACCACTGCATTTTCAAGAATTTATCAGCACAGCAGCTCATGCCTTCCGCGCTTGAGAAA
>KN549366.1:88002-98220 GCA_000797555.1 Oesophagostomum dentatum | reverse complement strand
GGAGGTTCAAATTTCTCGGCTCAAAGGTCATTCCTGGCTAAGGAAATCAACCAGAAAACTCGTCCGCGATCTCGCATACGAGTTTTCTATTTCGCCATGCGCTTTCTATTGGGTCAGCTACCGTCATAAGCGCAAGGACACGGAATGGTCTTTCAGCTCTGCTCAAATCCAAGGGTTACAACGGTTATAGCGGTGTAACCAGAGTGGAGAGCTAGATGGACAACTCGTCCCTGAAATCGTGGAGGAGTCTTCTGGAGCGATTTACTCGGCCAAGAACGACCTTTCTGCCAAAAAATTTGAACATTAACACATTTTTTGAGTTCCTCTTTCAGAATCCATGGAGAACTCAGGAAGCGTTCCGAGCGTGGATGCTGCCATTAACGTGTTTTAAATCTTTTCAGAAACGGAATTGAACATTGCCTTAAGTAGCCTCTTCTAAATCAATTTTTTGTGATATATAGTGAAAACGAGAGGTTCCGTAGTTGTCAGCAGCGATGTAAATAAAATTTCTCATCGAACTACATGGAAGCGACGCAAATAAACAAGAATTAGCCAATGAATCAACATTTTAAAATTTACGAAAGAAACAATAGTCCGAGTGCGCCCTTTAAAATTTCTCGCCTTTTTTTTTGAAAATCGTGAGTTCTGTTGTTGTCAGCTGGATTGAGATGAAATTCTGAAGAAGTCTAGCGCAAGAATGTGGAGTTACTCCGCTTGACAATGCGGGAAAATGTAAGTAACTGAATTTTTTGCTTAGGAGAAAAATCTGAGAAATCCGCAGTTGTCCGCTGTATTGAAAATTTCATTCTGAGTGTGAAGATATACAGAACGCAGCAATTTATGTGGTTGTAAATGAAAAAATGCGATAGAGCCAAAGCACCCGCTTTCTCTTTTAGGTTACATAGAGGGCGCGTAGATACGGAGTGCGCCAGACGGCTAAGAGAGCCGACGGGGCATTTGGCTCTATTCTGTTTTTCGGCGAGCATTCAAGCAAATTTTAAAGTTTCGTATTCATTCTGCTCGAAATTTGATTTCCGTCTCAGTGGACAACTGCATAGCATTCAATTCTTCCAAATTAACGAGATATTCCTGATTTTATGTTTTCTGCTGTTTCTTTGGTTGATACTATTATATGAGGCCGTTTTTCAAATATATGTTTCTCTGCTTCGTCTACAGTGCTAGGAAGAGCAAAGAAATTCTTGATGAAAGCATATGTTTTCTTTGTGATCGAAGGATGGACAGGCAGTCGACGTTTTTCAGCTGGTTTTAGAGTTTCCACTGAGACTATGGACATTTTTGCGACATGAAGGAATTTCTTCATGAATTAGAGCCCAATGTTTGCAGCTGTCTTCGTATTTGCTGTTGATTTTGTCGCTTGCCTTTCCGCTCACGTTTCTACTTAGTTTATGGCTCTCTTCTTGCGAGCGATAATCCCCTCTAAAGGTGAAAGTTATACTTTGTTCACATACCAAAAGTGAAGGTGGGTAGAGCCATGTCTCTACCTATCGAATCTGTGATCTCCACCTCTTACTGGACAAGCCAAACCGCAAACTTTTAGGCACATTGTAAATTGCATAGAAATTATTTTGACTGCACTGCTTTCTTTTCTGTGAATCTTTGGACCGACACAACGCAAAAAGTGTGCTGAAAAGGTAGAGCGAACGTTTAGTTCAAAATCATGAATTCTACTGGTCTTTCTGACTAATTTTCACCTGGATCTGCAGGTAACTCTGCTTTCCTTCCTTCACAACTACTCTACTACGTACTCTTCTACAATTGCTGGCACAACTCTCGACCGCCCGGCTTCTACCACTGCTTATCAGTGATCACTATATGCGCCCGGATCAATGCGCATTTGCGAGTCTTATATTTCCGTCCACGTTTTTGAAAAGTAATAAGCTGTGTGAAATATGGTGACATATACCTTATAATGCAGAGGTGCTATCTACAGTTATTTTTGCAACATCGGCCTAGAGTTAGAATTTTTAGAATGAAAATGGCCGAAAACCCAAAATTTTTGCTTTTGGAGGATGTGTATTCTGCCATAATAAGCGATGTGATAATAAAAATAGAGGGACCTAATAGAAGAAAACAAGAGCTTTCGAAATTTAGTTAGCATGCTGTAGAGTCATGTTCAAACACTTTCTCTAGATTTTTAAATACAACTTCCAAAATCGCGGTAGTTTTATTTGCGTCAACCTAATTGTGGCACAACCTGTTCCATGCAAGGAATTTGTTAGACAGACCTTAACAAAAAAAGATATCAACGCTATATGTTATAAGATGCCAAAATTCCTTTATTTCCGAATTCATTAGATAATGAAGACGGTCTTAGAAGTGTAGTATCCAAGTAGATTTCGATTTTCATGAGAAGTATCTATTACGATGGTATCGTTTCTCAAGTAGGGATGTTGGTTGCAAGGTTTCTTCCCAGCGTGCGCTTTGATGCAAAATTTTTATAAGATTCTGCCAATGTTTATAAGCTTCGGTCTTTTTCTGATTATTCATAACCCAGGTCTCTCATGTGTTCATGCTCACCTCAAATTCATCTATGATGAGAACAATTTCGCGTAAAACTACCTGCTAGCTTGCAAAGTCGACTTTTATTTTATACCCTTTTTGTAATTCAAAGTGCTTATGCTTGAAGAAGAAGCGATCTGCAGAAGCGGTAAGGTGGAGATAAGATGCCGCAGCTTCTGCTTCGCATGCCCACGGCCGGCACTAACCCGCCGGCCTTCCACACTTATACACTGCTTTTCCGAGATTATAAATATTCGATAGAATTACCAGATAATAATGAACAGCTACCATAAACGACTGAATAATCTACTAAAATAGTGAGGTCGCATAATAAGGAGTACAACAGGCTGGAGCAAAACAAACAAAGAATGTGGTTATAACAGCAACACGCCTGCCGCTTGCAAATTAGTGGATTAACGGGAGCAGGCATTGTCGGCGTGGCTGACGAAATAATCTTTGTGAGTAGGCTAATAAATAGTAACCTACTTCGTGTAGGAAAAAATTTGTTCGAGTTTGAAGTGAGTTAGTTTTCATAGCGAGATCTTATATGAATGCTACGGGCTGCATTACATACAAATGTTTTTGTAGTGCAAACTTTACGCTGACTATTCACTCATTCACTCGTTTATTCACTCATTCGCTCACTGCATGAATACTGGCAAACGATTTACAGAAAGGTCACATTAAAACAATCGAGATTACAAAATGGAGCCAGATTTTCAACAGTTTTATAACAAAACCAAAGCATTTCTGTATTTGCTGAGAGTCAAGGATGAGGAAGTAAGGGATTGCTAGTCCGCGAATGAGAAAGAGCAGCTTAAAATACACCTTTGCGTACCACTATGAAAGTAGGCTAGGCATATGCGTATCAAGTCCTTAAAATATGAGGTTTATTGTTCTGGGAGTTCCCGTGCTTTGTAGGTGTGATACATTAATGGGGCTGGAACTAATAGCACTGGATCCTAGAATTAGGCAGATGTACGATGTATATTACGTATACCCTAAGCCGAGTCTCACTGGTTCATTGCACAAGGTTTTTTTTCGAAATTCCGGCCTTGTTCAGTTTACGCATAGTATGCCTGAAGCGAAGTGACAACTAGCGTCCCTTCAAAATCCAGGAAATATAATTGCATGCACTGTCCTTAGGGATGATTTTAAAGACAGACCTAAGAAATGACAACGCGACCTTTGAGGAAGGACAGGAAACGACACTTCAAAGCGAAGCCACGGCAGACGAACTCATGCAGCCATCAATGAACTGAAAGATTCAACTTTAGGCGTAGTTTTTGAAATGAACTTTGAAAGAGCACAAGATTCCTGCGGAATCAGAGATTTTGATGTTTTGAGTAGACTTCACCCCGTAAAGCAGTTATTGTGCGAAGTTAATGTGGCTTTTGGGCTCGTAATCAGCACCTCAAATAGTCCACATTATACAGAATTTTCCACTGACGGAACAGTCGTTGTTGAGTAGTGCAAAGTTCCCTATCTTTTATGAAATAAAGTAGGTATAACCTAGTGTTTTTGATATACTAGCTCTAGTGCTCTCTAGAATAATTTCTTGTTGCTATTATTTATAGAGCATTGAGTATGCACAGGTTTTTTCTTCAAAAACTGGTGCCTGTTTTCGGGGCTTTCCACTTGGTCAGGCTTTACCGTCTTTAGTCGGTGATCTCCTGCTCTGTGAAATTCGACACAACTCTTGTGACTTCAGCGAAAACTGTCGTACTTCTGCTCACTGACATTATAACTTCTAACTAACTTAGCTCTAAATACAACACTTCATGCTTTTAATTATAACGACATAGCTTTAACTCTGTTATTTTCCTCTATCGAGGTACCTGTGTATTTGCGTTCACTCATGCAAAGGCACAGCAACATTTAACAAAATTATCACACTGCCGGATAATGCTCTTCGCTGATTTGGGATGCTATGGTTGCTTTTGGTGTAACATTTGATGTTTGGGCTTCTTAGGATGTGTAGAAAAGCAGGTGTCTGCTTGTTCCCTTCGCGGAGAAGGTATCAAATAGCTGAGCGGTTTTTTTTGTGGAAATTCACACATAGGAAACGCGTCCACCGCATATGTAATGCATGAGTACGTGAGCATTTCAGCAAGTTAGCCTTGCTTGAGAAAAGAACAGACGGTTATAAGGGATTTAAGTACAAACCTGTAAACTTTTGATCTCTTTGTTCACTTTTTTAATAAGGAATATGTTAATATTAGAGTTTTTAACTTAGCTGAGTTTTTTTTCGAATATATTTCAATTGTTTTTGTTTCTCGCAATCACGGATGTAGATTGTCCGCTTTCGAAATAGGAACCCTTGATTTCCTTTGTAATTTGACTTTTATATTTCCATATCCATGTAATAAAAGAATGAATGAAAATGTTGAGGACAACAACGCCATCAAAGTTTAAAATAGCAAGAAAGTGACGATTTCCGGAGGATATTTATATTTTGCAGCAGCCGAAAATAGCTTTAGCTGTGCGTTTTGTTTCACATCCGCTTCATATTAATAGTAGTTAGGTGTAAAGTTGAAAAACAAAAATTTTTTCCAGAAGCACCATAAGTTTGTAACCCTTGCCCATCCCTTTTCCTTCAAGAACGGGTCCGAAAATCCTTGAAAAGATATACATGCCCAAAAGATGAGATTATTCTTTAATGAAATGGTATAGTCGGTGAAATTTAAATTAGAGTCATACCTCTTAATTTAAATTTACGACATGAATTTAGCTTGATGATTCTCCTTTTTGCCTGAAGACAAAAATATTCAACCCGAGAGTGTGACCGATGAACAAATGTAATCACGTTTTGTGAATAGCTGAGCATCTATTCCAGAGGTGCCGATTCCTTACTCCGATGTGCACAGTTTTTGAGCAGAGAGTAACACAATATTGTTTAGATTTTAGAATACATACTATTACTTTTATGTGGAAGGTTTGACTATAGGTTTTCGTCAGCTGTATCATTCATTATGTCAGAGTTTGTGTTTCGCGCTTCATAGTATGTAGGCCGATATGTGGAGCACTACCGCAACTGGACATGTTGACGTTTGCGATCAAGTTCCGATATTGCTTTCAGCATTAGAAAATAAAATATTTTCTCGTAGTAGTAGGCAAGAGGTTAGTAGGCGGTGTTACTTTCATGTACTTCTCCATGTTTCCTTGTTTGAAATTTTAGCTAGGGAATGTACAGCGCAAGAGATTAAACGGCTGAGTTCGAGACTTTATAGTTCCCGTCCAGCGAAAGGGATGCCTACTAAAAATAGGAAGTCCTGCAGGGGTCGTTGTAATAGTTATTAATTAGAAATACTTGCTGCTAAATATAAAAGGAATTTGAGAAGACGTTGTTATGGAGTTATTGTTTTTGCATAGGAAGAAGTGACATCAAGAAGATACGAGGTAATGTTACAATTGCGAATACGGAGACGGGTGAAATGTGAGAGGGGTGGCGCCAAGAACTCCGAGATGCGGCCGGCATACTTGATGAGAGAAGAATTTACATGCACTACGTTGCTCTCGGGTCGTTTTCATGAAGGCTCGTGAGAGGAAACGAAATGAAAAAGAAAAATGAGGATCACGCGATACCCGAAGAAAGGTAGAATTCGCCTCAAGTTGTTTTTCAACCCTACACGAAGGCGTATGAGCACCTTGCTTTTCTCTATAGGGAAGCGCTTCACGTAAACAGGCATGCTCACTTTGCCGACAGCGAGTGCTTTTAATGGCACTAGACTTCACAAGTGGATATTAGAAATACAGCACGGGTGTGAGCAGCCAACTCAAGATGCGATGATTTCGTCGGTTTATTCGGAGCGGGCAATTATGGTTAGTCAGTTAGAGCTGAGTTCATAGAATTAGTCGATTGACTGGAGAAGTCTGACTAGATACGCTGGTGGTTGCGACTGGAAGATTTGCAAGCGTGAGATTTGAAACTGAAGCTCATCACACGTTGATAGCGGATAGCTGTTCATGAAAAGCATAGAGAACTTCATTAAAGTTGAGGTTATGGGCAGTGGTAGATGGGCGCAGCGATGTTGGTCGGTCCCTTGATGCATTTCAATCACTTGCAATGCTCAAAACAGCTTTGAAGACTTACGAGTATTTCGAAGTTTACGAGAGCAGTTGATGTAGTTCGAACAAGTGGTTCATCTGCGCACCATGCCATTGCGCATCGTACTACTTTTTTGCTTTTGAGCAGCGATCCTTATGAACTTGTTGCAACTTTTGAGCGGGATCATCGCCGTTCCATAGATATTAACTTCATCAGAAAACTTCCACGTGCGATCGCTGTAGTTTCTTAAAAAAATCTAAACTGCAGCATTGGTTTCATTTGCTGCCTGATATATAAGGTCCGACGACCATCATGGAATTCTAAAACTACTCTATCCTACACTGTAGAAGTGAAGAGTGTGAAGGTGATAGACATTACATTGTCTTGCTTTAAAAAATTTTTGAAGTTTGCAAAATTAGATGCATGCCACTATATCACAAAAATTCGCGCTGACTCTCTCGGCACAGAGTTTTCCTATACTATGCCGTACTTGTACCAAATCTTAGGCGGATTAGAAACTTTCGGTGAAATTTTTGCTAAATCTCTAGGTCTTTCCTTTAAGAACCATAGTGTCCCGAATCAACGGCAAATCTAGCGTTTTCAGTAAATGGCACAACTTCAGAACAAAACGAGGCAAAATTCCAAATAGCGAACTAGCCCACATACTGACTTCTGTTTGAATGTTTTGCGTTTTTCTTTCATTCACGTAACTGAGCCTTTACCATATTATTGGCTTTCTCGGAACAGACAATTTTGCTTAAAGAATTATTCCTAGTTTTGCTGCATCAAACGGCGATTATTTTCTATAGTTATTTCTCTAGATGTGTTGTTCCACTTCATCACTTTTTGCACAACAAAAAAGGGTTTCATTTGATGTGGAGGCGAAGCTTTTTTACGCTTCTGTGTTTGATGTTCGTTCTCTCCACCAAACAAACCTTGGATATGCAGTTAAAAAGCTAAACTATGTAAAACTATATGTAAAAAGTTAGCTAAGGCTGAGTAATTTAGAGAAAGCAGAGAGCTATTAGATGTTTGTGAGAGACCGGTTTCTGGTCCACTGTTATGGGTCGGTACAGAGAGATCAGAAGGTTTACTGTGACAATAAAGTTTCACGTACACTTCAGATATGCTATCTCAGTTTTGCAGAAGAAGTGAAATGAATTTTTTTAAACTACACATGTATTTCAGTCTTTATAATAGGTTTGCCTTCATACTGGTTGATGCTGTTTTTCTCGTCGCAAAAGTGTTTTTAGCAGCATCTCAGTTATTACCTAGTTATTACTGTTCGATTTGCCCTTTCTAAACCGATCGAAGTCTCATCTCTCTGCTAACCGCTATAGGCGAATCTTTATGATCTTGAGTGTAATTCTGCAAAGAGATTGGAATGAAAAAGTTGACAATGATCACAGTTTACTCGTTTATTCACAGCTTACAGTTTTTGCTGACACATCCAAATTACAGAAAGTCGCTTGCAAGTTGGGTCGAATGTACGTGAATGGCAAGCAGATGTTGGATGTCGACTACGTGCTGAAGAACGGCGACTCCATACATCACTGGGGCCATCGGCACGAGCATCCAGTAGGTTCTTCCTAATCTTCTACCAGTACGTGTCGAACTCTACTGCAGCGTCAGTTAGTTCCTTACTCAGTTACGGCAGGAAAGTCAGCGCACATGAGCAGTATGAGTCAAGGCGCTGCTTGCCTGAACATTTTAGTTTTTCGATTTAACAGAAGCAAGAAAACATGTTAGCGAGGCATGCCTACACGTAGTGTTCTGTCCTGCTGAATGGAAAGCGGAAAAATTGAAAGTGCAAATAAGTGTTTGCGCGACTGACTAGTATAAAAGCTTGGTATGAATTACTATTTGCTGTTTCAGCTCGAGTAGTGAAACGAAACGTTATTTTAATTTATTCAGGCCCCACAAGCAGTTGCTATTAGGCTGATCCGTAATTATCCGGATTTTTCCTTCTATAACAGTATTATAAAAATGGCTGTTTAGTTTTTTAAATTGTCTAGCAGCTGGAATTATCACTTTTTACTATTTCTTGCTTTTCTCCTTTTACTTCCGCATATAAACCGATTTGGAAGAGACTGCTATCTTCTTCAAGGAACTCATTATTCTGCATCGACATTGCAGAGGTTATACTAATGCAAATAAAGAATGACTGAGATCGTTCCTGACTATTTCGATTGCGTCAGTCCATGTACAGGGTTAAGTAATGTCAAGGGGATGTTGATGGGGCTGTCGCAAAACAGTGTCCCTCGAGGGTTCGCAGCTTTAAAAGTTTGATTTTGAAATTATTCCAAGTTCCGCCGGAGTATATAGACTGCCAGCAATGCGCAAAATGTCTTAGATCAAGCTGAAGCTATAACGTCTACGGATTTGCCTTCTAAGGTTCTCGACAAGTTTTAAAAATCCGTAAGAAGGCAAGGTCTTAAAAGAATAAAAGAAGAATCAGCGCTCAGATGTCATTTCTGACTGAGAATACTATAAAAGCTGCATTGGCACGCATTTCATAGACCAGCTATCCATGTAATTGAACGGTGACGGCTCTAATTAGATTCTTAATTATTAGAGTCTAATTTATTTAGACGATTGCTTCCTGCAGCTGATATCTTGTGGGAGCCTTATGAGACCCAAGAGAATCGAAGGAGTTTCACTTCATTTTAAGGGTCAAAACAAATACAGTGTTGCTGCATCATTTATTTAATTATTTCCATGCTTCACCGCGTCTTTGTTTAGTGACATAGAAGCTGCGAAATGCAAGTACAAGCTGTTTTGTGGATTTTTCAAGAGACACCAAAAACAAAAAATCGTGTTCAGGTTGCTCTCAGACAGCCAAAACCGACTTTAGGAGCAGTACTCGAATTAAACCATTATTGTTTTTTTTCTGCGAAAGGCGGTTTGTCAAACCACCTCTACTGCGACTTGACCGGGAAGATTTAGTGCATAGAAACTTTGAACTTCAACTGTCCATAAAATTGCTCATTTTTAACTTGTTTAATTCAAATTTTAGCGCAGCTTTGCTATTGACTTATAAAAAATATGTTATTCAGCAAATAATACAATTGTAGGTATTTCTGTCTTTGGACGTGAAACATGTAAAAGGGTGAAATTTTAAGACCAACCTGTGGAAGCTCTAGCTACATTGCATGGAACATCGAGCAAGATTTCATTCTTTTAGAGTACAGAAAGTTCAGAAATTTATTGGAGCAGACATAATAAAGAATGAGGAACGCTACAAAACATTATTTTTAAAAAACCCTCCAGAGTACGAAATCGGATCTTGTTTAGTACCCATAATAGACTGACTACGGGTAGACATCCCAGGCCCACATCTAGTGTTTGCTTACAGTGGGAGTGTTACAGTGGTATTGAAAAAACAATATTTAACGGAATACACAAGCGGAACACATACGAAAATTAGCTGATACTGCTGCTGTAGTGATGCTGCGTAACTTTTGTTGGATATGCAGGACCTATAACTGCGCAAATATGATGAGCAGGTATGATCAGCAGCTTTTGCCACTTTTCTTGTCGTAAGAGTCGTTTCAAAGTATTGCAGAATCGCTTTATATTTCGGTAGAGGTGGCTAACTGATAGATACTCCACATTTTTTTCTGTAGCTAATATATACATATATATGTATA
>KN549365.1:36532-53956 GCA_000797555.1 Oesophagostomum dentatum | reverse complement strand
TAAAAGCCCGTTTATAGTTTTGCAGCCGAACACGAAAACTATGTCAGCAGGGAATCACGGCACATACAGCTGCCGCATTACAGCTTTTCACCTATGGAAATGAGTGCCCAAGGGTTGAAAAGAAATATGCTTCCAGCGATATCGGAGAAGTATAGAATGCTCAATGGAAATATGGACGAGTTGTTGCGAGTTCTACGCGATTAGGCTTCGTGATACCGCCGTACTTTAAATTAAGAGCGAGCGGTTACTTTGAAAATTTCAGTTGTATTCTAGGCCCATTTAGCTCTCTAACTACTGTATGTGTTTTCTTTAGTGCTTTTTTCAAACCTCGTCAGTTTTCCTCACTTTCACTGGTGATTCATGCTCATGAAAAGTTTTCATTTTTTATAGATAGGAATAGGAATAGATTATCAAGCTAAAAGTCAGATTCTCAGATGTGTAAATAATTCTGCGCATTCACACGAGACTCATCTATGATTTTCTGTCAGTTCCGCGAAACTCTGGATGTTTTTTCTAATCCTATTTTTTTCACTATGTGCCGTAGACACCCAAAAAGCACTTTAATAATACGGGTGAACGAACTAGTAAACAATTAAAGTAGAAAGAGGAAGTAAACAATTAGAAAGTATATGCAAAACTCACGTTCAAAAGAGTAACTAAACAGTTAAAGTGGTTACTCTGAGTAAATAGCCAAAAAGTACACATACGTACACAGAGAAAAAACAACGGATTCATTACAGCTCTTGTGCTAGTACTATGTTATGTCTTATACATAATTTTATAAAGCTGTCTGATCGAAAGATAGATGAAATTATCAAGAAAAAACAAGATAAGCATTAAGACTCTGAAGCTGAACTAATTTCCGAAAGTTAGGTGGAGTTCGGGAAGAAATTTAAGAGTTACAGCTTTGAAGACAAAGTATTTTAGCTCCATTTCTAACTGGATCTGAATAATATGTCAAAATGAAAAGTACTATAAAGAAAGAGAATGGGATACGGCGTAGATAAAAAATTCAGCACTAAAAACCAATGATTTTGATGTTCTAGGCGTTTCTAGGAGGTAAAGAAAACACTTTGCTCGGATAGATAAACGCAGTAGCCGCATCGTACTTGTTGAAAATGTAGAAATTTTACGAAAATTAATGAAATAATGCAAATTACCGAGTATGTGGAGCTAGCTTTGGACACATCCCATTGGTGGAGCTGGTTGAAAGTGAAGAGTCGCACGTTAGCAATATTTAATTTCCATTGATGTACGCAACTTTTTGATGATGCAGCTGTCCCCAGGACAGAGGCCTTTTACTGAGAAAATGCGGTTTCACTATCTAAAACTGCGCTTTGATGAGTATAACGGATCAGACACCTTTTCTTTTCCACCTTGTTCCACAGCTAAGTGGGCATGGCACGAGGACAGTGGTCCGTAAGTAAAAGTTGTACACTATGTTTTTAAACTCTGTTATTTAGGTCTTTATGGAAAATACAAGCTCTTCACAAAGCTTATTCGCAGTGGCAGTATCCCGTATTGATCGATGCCAAATTTTTGCTGCTGTTTTTCACATCTCCCACATAAATTTCAGTAGTTATAAAATATAAATTTCAATTTCATACGAGTTGCATTTAGGCACATGTATCCTTTTTAATAGAAGCAATCTCGTGCCGTTCATCTTTTAAGGGACGGGTCCGGTTTAGTAGCTGAAGTTGAACTTTGCGGAAAACTCAAGCTTCCAGAATACTCTTTCTGCTGCAATACCCGCTTACTACACGTGGAAAAGTTAGCCTAACTCAGTGGGAAGCTATAAAATGAGTGCAAAGTTTACTTGCCCTTTGAGGCATTTACTCTTTAATACACTCAATTAAGGGCATTTCATGGCTATCCGATGGATTATAGGATCCGCCGCTACTCTCTAAATTTAGCTGTAAAGTTCGCTTATTTGTGCATTGCAGGAATAATGTGTGTGCCTGAAAGTCAGGCAGATTAAATTCTTGTTAAAACAAATTTCTGAAGGTTTCATAGCCTATTCCAGACTTTTCACTGCTTGCAAAAGACCTTCACCTAAAGCATCTCTTCTTCAGAGAAAAAAAAACAGTCAATGTGAGAATAATGTCGACATTTTTATCCACAGTAATAATAAAATAACTAGAAACTAAAAAAAACCTGAAAAACACCTATTTTCATACTTAAGAACACCAGAAAAATACCTTTTGTGACATTAAGGGAATGTTATACAAGTACAAAATGCGCAGCACTGATTTATCTTAGCTTTGAATAAATCCTAGACTTGCTTTACATTTGAAAACAGAGAAAATGAAAATACTTCGAAAGCGAAAGAAACTTGAGGAAAAAAACGCCAAAATAGTTCGAAAGTAGGATGAGGCCCCACACAGAACATTCCAACACGGCAGACGACAACTCGTCCTCATCTCCACCCCCTCATAACTTAGCAACTTCAACTTGTTTTTGGCGTTTTCTCAGTGAATTTTAATTTCAGCGCTTTCTTACATTGGGTTTGGAGAAGGTATACGGGAAGAATTCAAAAGATGAAGAAATCTCAAAATGCGTCAAAGAATTGTTATACAAGTATAAAATACATAGTACTTAGTCATTTTACTCTGAGTATTTTTGGCTTAGCAATATGCGCTTTCGAGCAATATATTTTTCTAACGATTACATTTCTCTGCACCTCCCAGACATTCTGAAATTCGAAAGTGCTCCGGGAATCACTGTTCAAAAAGATCCCAAATGCTTCATCGCGGAAGTTCCAGCTTTTTCAAGGCCTACATAAACGCTTCTATCCGAAAACAATACCGGCTATTATCACCAGCTACAGCGTGAACTGTGCCCTTGTTTTCACCACAAATAGCATCAGTCACGAGCCGCTCAGCAGGTGGTCGAACTGAAGGTTCTCAGTCGGCGACCGAGTGAAGAAGAAACATTGGCATTCGGACATCCCGCTGCTCATACTCTGACGTGCACGTGAAAGAAACAGCGAGTGATTTTTGAAGAAGTGCAGGAGATCATTTTTCACGAAAGGGAGAGCGAGACACTTGTGAAATAGAAGAAATCACCTGTTTCAAGAGCACCTGTTTGTTAGAAAACAAAAGTAATTCCCTCAAAGTTAAATAGTAGAATGCATTGCTGCATCGGTTCCTCATTTAAAAATGGCAAAAACGGCCATTTTACTGATAGCGTTAAGCATTTCTTACATTGTACGATTTCACCAGAGCAATGTTGGTTCAGCGTGTGGCGAAAAAATGGTGATTTTTGTCCGGCCACGTCTTCAACCAGAAAAAATTCAACAGTGGCAGTTGCTGTACAGATGTGCACTAGTGAAGGTACAACTTTTTTGAACTGGTTTTTACAAAAGTCTATTATGATTACTAATTAGCCGTTTTGATCATAGATAAAGCAAAATGTATGCATTGTAGCGTCCAGGCAAAATTTTCCTTTGCGTTTGCAGATCACATGGTTTCATCATGGACGTTATGAAAAAAACGACTCGAGAGTAATAAAAGGAGATAACCGGATGAGAAGATGAAGGCAGAAAGAATACTGGATGATGTCGGGAAGAAAAAAATGGTCCAGTGTGGAAATGTTGTGGTGTATGCAGATGATATATCTACTGCTTCATAAATGAGCCGAATTCTGAATCGCGGAAATGTCTAGGATGGAACAAAGACCATCAACTAATTTTTTCCCTTTCTGGAAAGAAGTTCATTCCCTTGTGTTTTCGAATCTAAAAATCATAGGCGACCAAATAACACACAGAAAATTCATCTCTCGTCAGAAAGCGAGCAAAATCAGTCGACCGGTCTTCGCTCTATCGTCAAACTGAGGTGAGTTTAGGAATTCCGGGATCCTCATAAAACTGAACGCATCTTCCTTTGCCACCTTCATGGCATACTGTAGCTAATCTTGAACATAGTACTAGTTGACATAAAATTTTAAAGGAGCAAAATATAAGCTGGAATGAGTTTTGCCAAGTTTTCCCACATAATTGAGAACCCTTCCGGATTAGCAGTAAATCGGCTACGACTATAACCGGCGGCTAACCTACAGCTATAATTGCCAGCTCCTGTCCTTAAAACAGAGACTCTGGCTCTTAAATAAACCTTATCTCATCACTACCGTAAGCTATGGCCGCTTGCCAACAAAACATGACCTATAGCTTACCGGCAGACAACATACAGATTTCATATTTATAAACGCAATGGCCAAAGTGATGCTATATTTCATGACAATAGCAGTTGCATAAAGCTTAAATATTAAAATATTAAATATTAAATATTAAAAATATAAACTATAACTTAAATATTAAATATCAAAGTATTAAACCCGCAACCCACACCAGTATTCATAACTATTAGGTTTCTTCCGAAATTAATCGATCAAGAAGTACCTTACCTAGTAGTTGCTACAAGCCAAGCTGGAGCTCTATCCAACTATCATACTATCACATAATCGCCGTAATTCTATAAAAATGCAGTAGTAGACAAAACAAGTGTAATTTTTATGCTGAACGGATTAAGAAACCAAAAACTTGAGCCTTTCATAACAGTGTAACGATACGCGTGGTACAAAAAAAGTGACTTCTGAACTCAGTTGCAAGTAACTACACTACTAGAAGTCAAAGTGGAACTAGCAAATTTGTGGAACGAACTGCGGAGTAGAGCAGTAAGTTTTAACAAACATTTAATAAAGGCTAGAAAAATCATTCTAATTATTTAATGACACTTTCGCCCGAAGAGGCAGTACTCTTGATATTGCTGAGAAGAGCATTGAAGGATGAGGACCATCCCTTTTATCGCAGGCTTCTACTACTGTAGATAGCGTTGGCGCATAGTCGCGGTATACTTCGCATTTACGACCGATATTTGATAGGAGATCAAAAATTGGAAATTAGTTTCCTTGAAATACATGTATGTACGAAATATGGAAATGTGGAAGAAGTAATTTTAGGAAAATGAGCTATGATGGCTCACCTTACTCATCCAAGAACTCTATATTAGCTTTATTTGTGCTATTTATGTGCACTTCAGCTCTTCCTGACTGCAAAAAGCGAAAGAAAACCCAACAAATCGGTAATACTCAGCCTTTTGTCCACTAGACTGTATAGATAGCACTGTCTAAGTATCAAACGCTTTTTTTTATCCTCCGGTTAAAAAATTTGGAGTGATGCAACTGCTTATTTAGCAAACTCTCTAATTTATTCTGGAAAAAACGAGCGGAGAAGATAGTTCACAGAAAGAGAGACGAGAATGTGAAATTTAACCTGCTCCCTCCTCCCTCCCGCCTACGCTGAGGCGCGTGAGTTCAAGGAGGTCATTTAGAAGAAGCACAAACAGAATCTTTGGATTTTCGAGACAAAGTAAGACGTAGTCTTAGAGCTTGGAGTTTAACAGTACAATAAATTATGCCAAGAGTTGTTATTCTTCAGAACACTGTGCTTTCAAGCCATCTAAAAAGAATTAACTATTAAAATTAATAATCTATTTTTGCTTTGCGTTGAAAGTCTAACAGAACTGTCAGAAATTTTTGGAAAAGCAGCTGAGGAGTTTTTCAAAAATTTTGAAATTTGTTGGTGGTGTATCCAAAAATTTTCTGTTTTAGTTAAAATCTTTTTTCCAACTGTGGTTAATTACGGTTTTTCCTAGAATAAATGATACCGAAATGATAAAATTTGCGCGAAATTTGTGGAAAAATACACAATCTCACACATGAGATTATGAAAACGTCTTCCAAATCTTCTAGCACTTTCAAATCCCATTTCTCTTTTTTTTGCCTTCTCCACTACAAGTAAGTACGGCTTGAGAAACCTGCACATGTATACTGTATTCTCTCTGCATTCAGTCTGCTACATTACCCAGAAAGTGCGATTTTGCAGAAAAACGCGAAACTAGACATAACATTCCCACAGATTCAGGCTGCCAGATGTTGGGAATACGTGACTGTGGGTGTGTGAACGCGTCCGAAGTCGTACGTCATGCCTGGCGAGCTTCCATTATTTTTCAATATGATTGAAGCTGTACAAGCGGGACACGAATCAGTTCGTATTAGCCCATTCATTCAGCGTGCTGATGCCTCTGTTCGATATATAATAGGGGGACAGGCGTCATGGGTATTAAGGCGGGAAGGACAGGTATATTAAGCAGTTCTCAGGGGGTACTGCTTCCTCGCGAAGGAGCTTAACGTCTTCTACTTGTAAACCAGCTTCCTAGAAAGCTCTCTAGAAAATCGTCATCATCTCAAAAAAAGTATTTCTATTTCGTGCAGTTTAGCTTCCTATAGTGAATTATCAGAAGAGGGTTCACAATGCCCACCATTTGCGAAGCCACGATGTTTCATAACTGTGTGACGAAGCCTAATCCAGATGTGCAAACATGCAGTGAACACCGGGAAGCAAAGCAAAATGCCTGAACAATTTTACATGAAACACGGTTAAAAGTGAGATAGCCGAACCAGTGTATGTTTGCACTAGTTCCAAGGGCAGCATATACAGCTGATACTTGTGGACACCACAGATTTCCTGAAGTTTAGTACCGGTATGGCTTAAAAAGAAGAAAAAATGTTGATAGATAATTTAAGCCTCATTTATCAGCCAATGAAAAAATTCCATCTCTATTGTAGTTCTGAAAATATTGTGCTTATTGCTAATACTGTGAAACTCCGAATACAAAACGAAAAAGAGCATTTGCAAGAAATTTGCCCACTCAGTAAGAGCTTTAATATTTTTTCCTTAGTTCTAGCTACCTAGCTAGCTATCTTTCTTGAAAAAAGCATAGTTGTCGTCAAAATCGTTCTCTTCAGCGATTTTTACGACAACTATGCTTTTTTCAAGAAAGATAGCTAGCTAGGTAGCTAAAACTAAGGAAAAATATTACAGCTCTTATTGAGTGGGCAAATTTTTTGCAAATGCCCTTTACAGTTTTGTATCTGAAGTTTTACAGTATTAACAATAAGCCGTCTTACATATTTTGATAAACAGCACATCGAAGTCACATCCTGCAGCTAAAGTGAAACTTGGCTTACATTTACCGGTTTCTGACCGGTATTGGGCTCTTAGGCATATCTGTACAGATGCTCCAGCTGCGGCCAACTCGTCCATTTCGCTCACTGCAAAGCATAAATCGTTTAAAAAAGACTGTTGAAATCTCTCTGTATTGATCCACTCAAAGACGTTAAAATCGTTAAGCTCGTGGAAAGCAGTTCCCTAAAAGTTTAACTAATGAGACTGTTAAGAAGTAAAAAGAAAATACAAAAATAGTAAAAATTCGGCAAAGAAGTTTGGAGGAATTCACTTCTTTCTGTACTCTTTTCCTTTAAAGACAACACCGACGAAAAAGTCGATTTTGAGATTTTTACGTTTTTTATACTCTGCCCACATCATTTGTCCAAAGCGAAAGTTAAAAAGTACAGAATTTCAAACTCACCGAGAAAATGCCGAAGACATGCTTGCCGCGCTTGCCCAAGTTACAAGGATAAGCGGACGAGTTGTCGACAGATTTGCGCGTCGAATAACTTCGTAACGATGTAACGGCACAACTCGTCCGGTTACAGCGGCAAGCATGTTTTAGGCATGTTCTCGATGATTTTTAACTTTAGCGCTTCCTGACTTTGGCTTTGGACAAATCGTGTTGCTAGAGTACAGAAAATACAGAAATCTCAAAACTGTTTCTTTTCCGTGGATGGTGCCTTCAACTCATGCCGATCTTCGGAATTTTTAAAGAGTTCAACTACGCACGAATCTGAAAAACGAGTCGGGGGTAAAACAATCAGTTGGTGGAAACAGCTTTATTGACACTTCGCTCAAAGAACTTTTAAAATTTTTATGTATTCAAGAGCGGCACGCATTGGACGGAATTCTTGAGTTCCACAAAATTTAAAACAAAAAGGAAGAAATGGAGAAAATACCGCACAGATTTTGTCTGTATATTCTTTGACATTAGCGACACTGGATTAGATTTTCAGGAATAGGATGCGATATATGATAACGTTCAAGAAGTCATACTTGCAGTAAGAGTGTAAAGTAATGGTATACGGACATGACCAGATTTTTTTACAGAAATTCGGCAGTTTTAATAAAGAAAGGCATCAAGTGCATGAGAATCCTAGAATAGGAGCTAAGGAATGTGAATAATAATTTTAGGAAGCCAAATCTTCACAATGTGCGCTAAATAAAATGAAGACTCAATGCTCCTGAAGAAACAGACGAACCGCTCGTAGGGAAAGTTGTGCTGCAAGCTGCATATAGTACTGCTACCAGTGATGATATTGGTTTTGAATTATTCCTTGCAGTGTCTTTTTTCCAGCCGATCGATCACAGGCGAATCAATGCTATGCACGAAGTTCGGACAGATCTGCTCTGATTACAATTACCTGGGTACCATACCGCTCACAATTATTGCAAAAATAACGCTTTTGTGAGGAAGAAAGCGCTGCAAACCGTCGCATGCCCATAACTCTTTAAAAATGGTCTTTTTGTATATTATAAAAGCATATTTATGAAATAAAATGTAATTATTCAAATGATGTTGCCCTCTATTATATTTACATGCTACATTAAAGTTATGTAGCCAGAATTTAAATTCATAATTTTGCTCAGCACTCGTTCAGGCTGGTTTTGGCGGGAAATAACATGCTAACATCAAAGTGGCATATACTTTTACACCGCCCATATTAGGTTCCAAAGTCACCCAAGCTTGGCAACACGGTAAGGCTTGAACTCATCTCGACGCCTCCTATTCCAATCTTGTTTCAAAATTTTAAAACCACCTTTTCTGACGAAGTTACGCAGGTGCGACCCTTTTCAATGGTTTTATCCATCAAAACGCGTTATGTTTGCAATAATTGTGAGCGCTATTGTAGGTAGCAATTTGCCCTGACCTCGTAGTTCTAGGAAGGAGAAGACTGTGGCATAGCTCCTAGTACCATTCCTTAGCCAAGATATAACGAAGAAAATGCAGCGAAATCCAGGTGTTTGATATGACTATGTAGTAGCACGTCGGTGGACCCGAACCTGTATCTACTTCTTAGGTCTTATAGCTCGAAACTCCTTAGTTCAAGGACCAGGCCTGCTGGTTGACCAAACAGCTGAAATACTGACTAAAACCTGTTGATTTAGGTATTTTTCCCATATTACTACATTTTACATACTACCGGTTAAGGTTTGGTTTTTTTTGCACAGCTGCCATCCATGCTCAAACTGCTACCATTATTGAGTGTATAACCTGAATTCACGTGTACCTCTAGCAGTTTGTGTTCTGAAGGCTTACTGCTAGTGCAGGCAGGTTAATCGGAACTCTATAAGGCTTCGTCCTTTAGTCGCAGAAGAAAAGATAGATAGCTTCACTTATTTACACATATCCCTTTGTCAAAACGCGTAATTACAATTTTATATTAGATACTCTAGAAATGGTAGGAGGAAGTTTGATTTGGTCATGGTTTTCGAAATTCTACAGGGTTACTGTGCTCTTGATAAAGATACCTTCTTCAAGGTTAGACCGTCTGCAACCAGGTTCCTCGGCTCAACTCGCGATATCTACTGCTAAAAGAAATGTAAGGTGATTCTTCTTTATAAACAGGGCAGGAAGTAACTTCCAAAAATTAATGAAGAAGTTTGCTATTCCAAAAAAGCTTTCGAGTTTTTTTTTAATGATGAAGGGATATCTAAAGTCTCAGGAAACTGATTTTTCTACTTAGCTTGGTTATCTGACCTCTGTTATTTCTTGTTTTTTTTGTCTTCTTTTTTTTCGATTTGTTTGATCGGTTGAATTGAGAGTGTTGTTTTTTTCCTGTGGAATGCCGCATTTTTGTTCTAAAGTTTGTTCTACATGGGCTTCCTGGCTAAATAAATACTGGGTAGTCCTATCTTATTTCCTTTGAAAAGTCCTCTGGATCAGATGCTCGAACCTTTGGCATTAAGACTTTATATACTTGTAGGGCAACCATGGCCTTCACATCACTACATCAAACGTCATCGTCTCCTTCTGAAATCCACGAATCGTGTGTATATCCTAGTGGAGGGCACACCCAGATCGGATGTTGCTATTCTATGCTCTTCGCGTAGGTGTGAAATCGGAATAATAATTACCTCTCGGCGATTTCATGACACATCCTGTTGTGGACATTCACTGGAATGACAGGGATTGCCGGCCATATTGACCATTCCCACAGTAACACCCCTGGATTTAGTCCATAACCTACTTCCTCATTTTATGCAGTATTCCTGATTTTCTAAAGTAATTCTAGGTTCATTCATGATGATTGTTGGGCTGCTTTTCTGTTCCCTGCTCTGGATTACGTCAGCTTTCAACAACATCCCTATACAAATAGATAAATGCAAAAAAGGACAGTGGTTTGTGAGGAACTATATAGTGTTCACTTGTCTCAGCTCAAATGCAAGGAGGGAACTCAAACCTTTTGGTAAGGAACGTAATTACTACCGCATTTTTTATTTGAAAGTCCAGTGAAAAAGAAAGAATTTCAGCTTGCGATCCGAACAATGGAGCATTTCCGAAGACTCGTAGGCGACCAGTATTTCTCCAGGAAACTTACAAAGGAAAAGGATTTATTTATGAATGTGCAGTCGACAAACACACTGGTGGTGTAGTTTGGAGAGCGGTTGGTTAGTAACTTGTGTTTCGTCAGGGTCCTAGCAACATTCACCCACCTTACTATTTTAAAAAAATTAACCAAACTTCTAGTATTCCACCTTGTCAGAAAAACCATGCTAAACGTAACTATCATTGATTCGTCCCATTAGTAAGAAAATCATTTCGTTTTGAAAAAGAAACTTTGAGGTAAATATTTCACCATCTGTCTTCGAGTTATTGAAGTCTACTTTGATCTGAGGTGATTAATCTTGGTAATAACAGCAAACACAAAGCTAGTTTGACCTAAAACTTTCAGTAAATGAAATTTTTTCAGCATGTTACGTAAACGACGAAAAATTCGGTCCCGGCACCTTTGTTAAAGGACGATACGACTCTGTTTATTTGTGCTACAGGGACACTGACAGTATATTGCGAATCCGAATAAGGAAACGTAAGCGTACTAGTTTATATAGCTTTAGCTTTTCCGGAATGGCCGCGAGACTGCTAGAGGTACAGTGGGAGTGAATTTTTGTGGAAGATTTGATTTTTCAGCCATACATGATCACTGCATTGCTGGTACTGGAGATCCTAACTGTCAACAGGGTATACTTCAGGTTGGTGCATTACTTATTGCTCAATAAATCGGCAGTTCAACGCAATACTTCAGTTTGAATTTTCAAGTATTTTGAAAAAAAAATCTCTTTACCGGGAAATCAAAATGAAAAAAAAAAACAGAATATAAGCAACCATTCTATAAAAGTCCTTCTGCTTGACATTCCTGACCATTATTAGAAACAACGGTCTTATAAAGATATTCTCGTCTGATTTCTGTCAGATATTCGAATATTCGAACAAGCCGGCTTGCAAGGCTTAGGAGGTATCACCTACTTGAAAATCAAATAGTAGCGTAGAATTCATCAATTCTTGAAACGGCATAATCCCTTCGCAAAAGAAAAATCTAGTACCTTTCTGGATCCTCTTGAGTTTAACCTTTTACTGTGCCGATCCAGAGCAGCTAATGTGGACCACGGTAAGGCTGTCAACTTGACCCCGTAGAGACCACCAAATGCTTCTTAGTTTACTGAAATTTTTTTGCAAATATAAACTAAATACGCAAATAATTTGCTGTTTATGAAATCAAGCTTTCTAGGGAATCTGGAACTCAGATTTCGGCATGGGAGACGGAATCGCATACGACAACGTATCTAACAAACCTCTCGATAGATCCTCTCACACTGCTCAAACGGTAACATTATGGTACACACAGCCAAGAACTGCAAATTCGTTTTCAGGATCCAACGAAAGCTCCAATATACGAGTACCCAAAGTTTGCAGAATACGATCTACTCCGCTCTATAAAAGGGCATGTGAATCCCAATGAAGTCACCTTAGCTCCAGAGCCTCTGCTGCAGCCTGGTGATCTGATTCTGTAAATTATTTCTTAAAGTACTGTGGAATTGGTTGCTTATTTTTTTAAATAAAGTATTCCTAACTTCGCAAGAAATGTTTGTTTTGATGAAGACATCACCCTCAAGACTCTTCCTGGAGAAAGCAAAGACTCTTGAACAAGCCATCCCAGAAGGCTAGAACTACTTCATTTCATTTGCTTCTGCTGTTGTATGACACTAGATACAGGTTACTGATTAAGTAATTGTGTGCCCAAGGCTGTTGTGCCAAGAATAGTTTGCTGGTAATTGTACAGAGTTACAGAAAACGATCAGGAACTTGTTGACTCGTTTTTTGTGGAAAAAAGTTTCATATCCAGTAATGTATGAAGAAGAAACGTTTTTATTAGAAGCTCTTACGAGGTCAGAGACCTTTCAGAGCGGCCATGAAACCAAAAGTGCCTTGTTGACGACAATCAGTCTTGTCCCCGTTTGATGCCAAAACGGTTATGCTCATTGCCTCTGTCCCTGTTTAATTCCTTTATTTTTCTAGATATTATTCATAAAAAACTCGCAAACGAGCAGTTGCCTAGAATGAAACCTCTCACGCTACAAATTCTGTACCCTGACCTTCACCCATCCACACCTAACTTTCAAAAGAAAAGTGACGAAAACACTTAAACCACAACACTGGATCAACTCATGACGACTACAGCGTAGTTCTCTTCAGAGAACAGAAGTGTATTTGTGGCCTGAATCCGCAAAACTGTGACCGGTTCGTTTCATTTATGGTCGGAACCAGTGGGCGTAAAATCTGCCCGCATGTTTGTTTTTCGTAGAGGATCCGTTGTTTTACTTTCTCTCTTGAACTAGTGAGTTTTTTGGTGTAGATATAGTTACGTTTTCACTTCGAATGTGCTGTTTCTAAAGAAAAAAGGCAGAGGAGATTCTTAGAGTTTTTTTTTCATTTTTTAAAAATCTTGAGCAACATCTAACGCTACCAGACTTTCTAAAATCCTTCCTAGACCTTGGCTAACTCTCAAGGAAATTATATTGCATATATAGGAGAAGCCAGACCAAAAAAAAACCAGAACCAATCGCTTTTATCTAAGCCTTACTTACAGGTTTACTTGAACTTTCGAATAATCCGAATTTTCGCATGGTATCAGCTTTTCCCCGCATGGTATCAGCTTTTCTTGTCGAATTTCATCAGCTTTTCCTCCCGATGCTACTAATTAGTAGTGCTAAGTAAATTGGGCACTTCCATTACTTTAGATCTTCTGAGTTTCTCTTTTAAGCCTTCCAAAAGAAACCGATTTA
This sequence comes from Oesophagostomum dentatum, assembly GCA_000797555.1. Taxonomy (NCBI): domain Eukaryota; kingdom Metazoa; phylum Nematoda; class Chromadorea; order Rhabditida; family Strongylidae; genus Oesophagostomum; species Oesophagostomum dentatum. Next base: position 40,662 of record KN549365.1, on the reverse strand, counting down.
TTCCAAATACTCGTAAATTAGAGAATGTCGAATTTCTCCTTCTATGCCTACCTATCAACGTAAAAAATTGTCACCGGATGATCACTTAGCCATCTTCCTAGCGATTCCGTAGCTGTACAGCTAGAAGAGTCCAGCTAGAAAACACAGTTCTCAGCCACATTTCCTCCAATGTTTTGAGGAGTTCACCAAGACCGGATTCCGTCAACGGCCTGTAGAGTATGTAACCCATTAGTGATGCCTTGACGAGTGTTTTCACCCGCGTAACTCTTCCCCGGTTTTCGATTGTTTAGAGAAAGTTTTACTGCAAAGTTTCTCCTAAGCTCCGCTCTCGTCATTTTGTATTGAATCCTCGAAGCAGTGACGATACTGCTCTCTGTAAAACTGACATCATTCGGCCACAAAGTTCCAGCGATACCCTTACCTACATTTCATTTTTGCACCAGGCACTTGATCTTTTTTACGTGCAAAATCGACGATTACTGGTACATGACGTCGTAGTTGTAGACGATTCATGTTATTCGAAAACTCGTTCCACAGAAATGCAAAAAACCGGTGTGAAACTGCTATTTAACAAAACAAGACAGAGGCAACGCTCACCACCGAAGTTTCAAGTTCAAAGGAGTTCGTTTCTTTCTGAAAGAATATCGCTGCTTTGTGTACTAGCCTTTAGTCATAGCTTTTTCTTTAAAAATCTTTCTGAAGAGATCGCGAAATATATTACGTACTTAGATGTGCAGCAAACTCTGGCGAGCTCTTCTTTAATCTTCTCCTGGACTCTTCTTCTTGCAGAATTTTATGACTGAGAGACCAGAATAATGGTTCCGTTTTCTCCTGTAGCACAAAAGATGATAATGCGAAATGGTTGTTGGTTATTGCTAAGTAACAATACTTTTCAAGCTGCTAAATAGAAAGTTCGTTTTGAAGACGGCTTCATGTTAGAAAGTGTAGGAACCAGTACCGTTTTCGAGGCAGCGAATTCATTTCACAGCTTATTTCACTTATTTCTTTTTTCACAATTCCTAGCTTAAATTTAAAAAAAAAGAGAACATTGGTCGATGCGCATCGAGTGTGGATTAGTTTATACAAGTAGAAAAGAAGTAAGCTTGTCCTTTACAGTGGAGATAGGTGAAGCTTTCTTGTTTTGAGCACTTTTGGTCCAAAGGCAGTGCTCCACCAGAAATTCCTTGGTTGGTTTTTCTAGTAGAACTATCGCCAAGGGTCTGACCTACAATTCTGTCGTACTATTAGTCTCAAAAATTTACTTACACTTATTACTTATTATTTACTTATTATTGTTTACCTACTTACTTTTATAAAATTTTTGGAGAACAAGTAACGGCTGCCCCACTAATAAAAACTTCGGCAGGTGCCGTGACTAAAGTATCGTATAGCAGTTACATTTGAGTCGTTCCTCTCCTGAAGAAATGCTTCACCAATCCAATGACGATATGGACAATGTTTCAACACTTTTATCTTTGTTTGACAGCTCTGATTTTGTAATCCGACGTGACGTAATTTTTACCGGTGGAAATTCATTTCTAATGGAGCTGTTCATCTAAAATGGGAGACTGTCTTGGGTTGCTTACAGGTATATAGAGCAGATTTTTGCCGAAATTTCTGCTCGAGAAATTTTTAAATCTTTACCCAGATAGGCAAAGCCCAAGATTAACCACGAACAGTCAAAAAACAGCAAAAAACACCGTATCCAAAAATTCAACCTATTCCTTCTTACGTATCAAGATGTGTAGTGAAAATCTTATGGGCTCTTGGAAGAGCTCACGGCCAGTTTTAAAATACATTCTCCCAGAATCTTTTTCCAAACTAAAACTCTCTTTAATAACCAGTTAGATTTTTTTGCAAAAGAACACTCAGAGGTTGCCTCTCCTTACGTCCCCTCACACGCCCCCTTACACGGAAGTGTGGGGGTGTAGAAAAAGATTGACAGGTTTGTTTTCATTGCATTCGTGTCCACGATCGGTGCTAGAGGTAACGGGTTCACAAGCGAGCCTGTTTCCATCCGAGAGAAGGATCTGTGACCGCTTTCTCTATCATTTCTGAGTTTCGCTATAATTCGAGTAGGCGTTCGCAGTAATCCAAGCAGTCGCTTTCTTGACCGCCTGTGTTTTAGACAAGAATTTTAGTCTTCAATGGTTTTGAGTAATGCAGCTAAACTGGCCGAACTCACCGCGTCCTTTCCGCTGTCGGGACCGCGCGCGTTTCAATCTCGTTTATCCGTAAACGCTGTTTCGCATCACTTTATCCTTGGAAGTTCTATGTCACGCCAAATCCGCTTTGCACACCCTTAAACCCCTTCTCTTCCATTATTTTTACTCCTTTTTTGCGTTTGAGTTTTAACTAAACCAGCGAAAGTTCTGCATAGCCCTTTCACTCCAAGATTTCTCCACCAAAGTGCAGAACCAGCCGAGACATGCCCAGCCAGCTGTGACGTCGAAGTCGTCGGAGACCTGGGCGAAATCGCCTATCAACCGGCCGTTAATCGTTCAGTGTCCTCAAAAATGACACAGCGTCCTTTCACTGACCCTAACTACACTTTTGAACAAACTTTTCTTAAGAATCGCTCAACTTCTAGCTGAATTCGTCCCATTGTAATGCAGAGTTGTACCTTGTGGTCAGTTCAATCGCTCGCTAACCGGTTTCCCGTCGCAAATGCCAAATCCTTGTTTAGAAATGTCCTTTTCCTATTGCGCTACACGTTTACACTCTTGTGTTGGCGATATTTTTCTGCATATGTGTAACATCTACCTACAGGATTTCAATGACGATCTCAAATGGGATAACGCCAGATGAGAAGAATAGAATAGCCGAACTAAGAAAACTAGTCAGAGATGACCTCACTGAATACTACGACACTGACTTCAATCTGCTCAGATGGCTTCAGGGCCACTCTCAGCTCAGCATTCCAGAAGTCGCCCGGAAACTGCGACATCACTTGAAGGCCAGGTAAGCGACATTTCTACTGTCTAGTTTTTTATTAATCGCAAATGTACTTATTTCGATAACTATCTAACCTTTTAATCTGTCAAATAGTGCATATTTAGAAGTGCAAATGCTTCAAATTTAGTGCAATTGCATTGTGATTCAACTCATGATATCGAAATGGGTACTTTGAAAACGAACATCACACCCGTTTGAAGTTCGGAAAGCATTTTTTGCGTAGCTTTTGATCTAAATCAGGAAAAATGCAAATTATTAAAACAGCCGGTTATTGTTAGCATATTTATTTATTTATCTATTTATTATTTATTTATTTAATACATGCCAATTAACGAATGTGGAAGAGATAACTTAAAACGAACAACAACAAAAAACTCATATGTAAATCTCGATACAGTAAACATGCAGAATGAATACCTGTAAATGAGTGAAGTGATTGATATGATTCGAGCAGTGCGAATTTTTAGGAGATATCTCACTGTCAATAGTAGCTTGCCCAGGATCTGCCATCAAAAATGGAATAGTAACGAAATTTTCGGAGCCTCGACGACCTTAGACTCAAAAATCGAACAAGTAACTTCGCCTACCATTTTTTGTCCACTTCTCTAAAGTTCGGATTTGTTCTTTACCTTGAAACATCCAAGTTTTTAACCCTCAGCTGCATTTAATACTCCTAGGAATCTTGAACAACCTGAGTAAACTTTTAGTGGCACTCCACCCTATGTACCCTAAAAATTTTTCAAAAATTTTTTGCCGAACTGTATAATGCATGGAGATTCTTCGAGTTGAAACTCTTGAATTTCTTTAAAATAAAAATACACGATATAGCGAGATTATCTAAGTCCTGATTGCTAAAAATACAATTAAATTGCATCAGAGATAGACTTTTCTTGATTTACGGTAAATTTAAGGCAGAAGCTTAAAAAACAAAATCGTTCCAAAAGTTGTGTAGTGGAGGGTTTACTAGCTTCAGTGCATAGGATGCTTTAGGTACACTTCGTAGTTGATCCAGTCATATCCAGCTTTATGAGCGTTGCTAGAATTTAGCTGCAGCGCTCTATATAGGTAGCTGCTTACTAGTACTGCAAACGGCAGAACTGGTACTAATAATGATGATCTAGCTATTTTTTTAATACTTTAGGCCTCGCTTGGAATTTTTGCTGTTAATATCTGAG
>KN549365.1:0-16753 GCA_000797555.1 Oesophagostomum dentatum | reverse complement strand
AAATGTTTGTGCTTCGGCGATTTTTTTTGTTCTTGGGATCCTTCTTCAATAATTTAATAAAAATTTTAAGTATAATAATTTTAATAATATTTTTTAGCCATTTTTCACCAACGAAATGCTTGTGAAAGACTCTTAGGAGCAAGGTTTCATCAAAAATTATGATAGAACTATACAAGTCATCTACATTCATACAAATCTCACGCTTTTCACTCTCTCACTATCATCACTAAAAATCGCTCGAATGCAAAAATCGCTTCTGAAGTGTGTAGGACATTCCTGTACTTCTCCTGCGGTAGATCCCTAATGTAATTCAAGTATAGTAGTATTAATAGTAAGTGCATTTAAGCATGAAAGTAGATTTATATATGTATTATAGCTACTTATTACTTCGTTCATGATGCCTTTTCGACTTCTGTTTGCTTTACTGTAGTCTTTACAAAATTTTTATAAAGTATATCCAAAAGCTCATATTAGGTTAATCCGAAAATCCTGCATCAGAATTTCCTCTCCATTCCAGAATTTTTTAAGCCTTGAATTAGAATTTTCGGTGACAGCATGACCTCTCAAGTCTGCTCTTCCCAACCAGAGAAATCTGTAGCTGCAATTCGCTTGAAGCAAAGAAAATTGTCCATGTTGGTCCACTTCATGACAGTACCCGTCCCCACATGCGAAAGCTTACTCACCAGACTTATTTATTTATTTACTTATTTATTTATACTAAAAGGTGCATCACAATCAGGATAATTAAAAGAACAGGAAACATACATAGGATTGAGGATTTTTCTTCTGCTAAGTCCATTGTAGACCCGCTAAAAATTTAGGGATAAGAAATGTTATTCTTAAATTTTTACAGGGTTCTGTTCTTCTGACATGGTCTTTTTAAATGTTGTTTTCTTGATGTACTAAAGCTGCATTTAGGAGAAAAATTTGATGCTTAGAAAGAGTTGGTAAGTGAGATTTCGCGCTTCTTCGACTCACAGTCGCCAAAGTTCTGGACTTCTGGGGTTGATAGGCTAGTGAATATTGCAAATATTAGTGAATCATGATGATGACTACTTTGCTAATTGATATCTTTAAACAGTAAGGAATTGAATTTGTTTGAAAAAAAAGTGAAATTCAGTGCAATGTTTTTGGACCAACCTAATATAATATCGAGGATACCAAACTTATTCTTCCAAAGGCAAGTAATAGTGAAGATGGCAAAGCTTATCTTCCTAAAGGACTATTATTTCTATGAAAAAAAAATCTTGGTCTGCGTCGTTCTTTGACATATAATGAGAATGGCAACAGAATAATAGTTTAGTGGAGCTCTTTAAAGAATCACAGGATAGCCGAAGCATTGTTTCTGGTATCTGCTCTATCTCCTATGAAGTTTTGAGCAGAATATACCATCTTTTTTCAGTAGCACGCTCTTCTGCTGAAGTGCCTCTGTACTTCATTATTGGCCCTATGGCCTCTGTGGTGCAGCTGAAGTACTGCCCTAACAATAGGATTTCAAGGGGCAGGCGTTCACTCTGTTCTGAAAAGAAAAAAAGTGAGAGGAAGAATATTTCGAAATCTTGAAGGTTTAGACTGTTGGAGGAAGGGCAGCGGACAAGTAGTGGGATAGGAAGAAGACCTTCCTCAATAATGCTCAGAATATGTGTTGGCATTTTTAAAGGTTTTCTCGACTTTGAACTCCTTCTGATCGTGAGGGACAATAAGGGTGGCATTTTCAGAAAAAAATAAAGAGAAAGAGCAAAAAGTATCTCTGAGGCATATTTCGCTCAGCACAAACTATTGTAGAGTGCGAGACAATACTTACTCAGCACTTTCTTAAATGACTTGCCTTTATTTGGCCCAAGAACTTTTTATTTATTTATTTATTTATTTATATACGCTACGAGGCGCGCCAGACAATTAAAAGAAACCAGGTCAGCCAACTCTCAGGATCGGGCTTGGTTATGAGCATAACACAGTTAAGAAAAAAATATTAGAAGAACTTTGGCAGGCTTTTGAAAAAAAAAAGGCGTAAAGGACCATCAGAACTTTCGGTACTAACCAGTAAATAAAATAGAAGATTTCAAAGACAGTTTTGATGTGAGTTTTCTCAAAATTTAGTGAAGATATTCTATTTAGATTCAGCAAGTCAAATCTTTTTTTAAAATATTTGTAAATTGAGCACTGCAGAAGTTAGAATAAAATTGCCGCAGCTCGTCACAAATAGCTAACAGATATAAAGAAAATGCAATTATTTTTTGTTTAGAAATTGTAATATTTTTGGGTTTGTTGGTAGAATGGCTTCTAGCGCTGTTCAAGATGTACTACCATACCATAAATAAAAATTATTATTTAAGTTCAGTTTTAGGTGGAATTAATTTTATGTGTATAAATCCACAAACACATCTTATTGAAGGACAAATTTAATTCCGAAAAATATTCTTGACCCAAAAAAAACCATGCCTTTTCTGACTTATCCTGACAGTCTCACTTAAAATTTCTAACTGTTGAAATCAAACTTGTATTGAAAGAAATAGACTACGTAAAAGGAGCGAAATAATTGTATAGAGTTGAATATGACGGAAAAATGCTAGGTATGCTCAAAAGTTGCGAAGTAGCGCAGTTTTAAAAATTTAACGATACATTGCTTGATTTTGAAATTTTACGAGTTCGCCAAATAGCAGAGAGGGGAGGAAGAGAGGGAGTGAGAGGGAGAGATAGGGAGATAGAGAAGGGAAGAGAGAGAATAAAGATTTGCGAGCTGGTTATCAATGGGATAATTATCTAATGTTTCTGAATGAGCAAAATCGAGGGAGCCGGGAAATCGTCCGAGGATTCACAGGATTGGAGACTGTTGGGCAGAAAGCTGAGACAACCCACGCTACATGAGAATTTTCATTGCAGAAAGGGTAATAGGATTCCGCCATCATTCTTTTTTAGTAAAAGACAACGACATATCTTCTTTCACATGTATTCTAGAAGCAGAACAATCAAAATTTAAGAAGCTTATGTTTAGAAAACAGATGACGGAGGATTAGTTTTCAGCACTTTCAGGTACACGATGTAACTGGAAAAAAAGCTTTTCTGGATGGCTTACGGTGACGGCATTTAGGAAAGAAATCAGCAACGAAGGATTGACGTCATCAAGTGACTTGACCTCATTATGAGGCTCTTGGACAAAAGAAACCTTAGCAGGTGGGCTTTTTGGAGAGGACTTTAAGGTCTTGTGAACTTTTAAGTCTAGACCAGTATGGATTAGCTAGTGCACAAAATTTCATATTAAACCCAAGCATCTTTGAAAAGTTTGAAGTGTAGAGTTGGGATGCCTCTGCCTTGCCATTGGTACAAGATGAATCCCTTATTCGGACATGAAGGGGAGTTCGAATATAGCTATAGCTTATTCATATACGTCTTCGTTGATTGTTTAGTCTGATCAAAAATTTTGGTCTTGAGGCACTCTTGCCACAATTTAAGTTTGAAAAATCCTGTGTAGATCTGCGGACGTCTCGGGAATTTATTTGTCGAGCTACATATACATACAGTGTCCCAAAGAAGTTTTCTTGCAAGGAGTTATTCGACCTCTGTGAAATTTTGGTATATTATGACCCCAAGCCTCCATTTTTTGAAATTTTTTCTCTCCATTTTTCCATTTAAAAAAATTAGCCAAAATGGGAGGCTTGATGTCATAACATTTCAAAATTTCACAGTGATTGGATAACACCTAGCAAAGTTACAGCGTTTTACAAAAATCGCGAAGACTTTTTTGGGGCACTGTACCTAAGCGGTTGGATTTTACTAAAAAAAAAAGAAAAAAAAGAACGCTATTTTGATCTGGATTGAGCGCTCTCTATGAGAAGGTTTTATAATGCAGTTTTACAAAATACAAGGCGGATGAAATGTGATTAGATGTAGGGGTAGATATAGATAGATATAGGTTTAAATTTATTCCCTCCACATTTTGTTAGCTTCACCATCATGGTTCAATCAGTACCTTAATAATTAAAGTTATGAGGTTTGTTTTTTTTTCAAAATTATTCAATCATTCACTTATAGGACTTTTGGCTTTTTAGCACTGTAAGGTTTCGGGCTTGAAGGGACAGGGTAAATTTGGAGATAAGTTTAAGAAATTTAAGCATTATGCCATGAATTGGCCGTCTCTCGCTCTAATGAAAAGTAGGCATCCTTTAAATGCTGTTGCTCCCTTTCGTTCAACTGGTCTCTGTACTGCATTTTTCTGCATGAATTGCAAAAAATTCAGAAATCAAGTACGTCCAGGCCCTTTATTATTTATTTACTTATTTTATTTAATTTCATTTAATTTAACTCATTTATTTATTTATTATTACGTTCAATTGGATGCGCCAGAATAAAAAAAAGAGAACAGAAGCAAATTATACAATCAAATCGATAAGCAAAAAAAAGTTTTCTTGTTCAGTTTTCTTGTTTTCAATTGTGGTCCATGTTATTTACGCACCAATAATTGTAACTTATTTAAATCACAATTCACACTAATTCATAGACGAAATCTTTAACATGTTTAAGGCTTCATTAGTCCATTATATAGCTATCACCATAGTTTCTCATGTTAAAAAAACTGAACCAATAGTATATTTGCTGCTAGAGCAAAGCAGGGCGTGGAGGTAAGATTATTTTGCAGTTGCGTATTCGCGGGTTGTTTTCAGCAGGGCTTTTACTAGAACGCGAAATTCTACAGCTAGTTCTTTCGGTGTCTAGACACCTCTTATCCTTTCTCAATAGGTGCAGTATTCGAGGAAAGAATAGTAAAAATTACCTATTTGCAACTAACTGCAGCGCTTTTTTTCTACGTCATGAATTTTGGTGCAGATAGGAAAGACAGGAGGCTACCATTTCTCTGGCTAACGATATTAAACGTGCTTCTGACTAAACTCATGTAAATAGTATATTCATTAATCGAATTGAAGCTACTTTCACTGAGTTTCTTTTTCGAAACTGAAATACTCAAAAGCAACTCCTGATAGGGAGTTTATGGAAATAGAGGTTCTTCTTGCATTCATCAAATGAATACAAGAACATAAACATATTATTCGAGTTTCAGTGATGTTTGAAAAGTAGAAGGTTCGTACGCAGAAGCTTAAAAATATGCGAAAAATTGGACATTAATTAACTTCCTTGACAAATGAGTAGGCAAAGAGTAAGATCTATAGTAAAGTTCAAAGTACAAAAGGCTGGAATTCTTTTTGTTTATCGATAACTTCCAAAGAGAAAACATCTCGACCTTGTCTGGAATTTTAATTTTTGGTCTAACGATTCGCTCTATAGCTCAGCATGTTAAGGAGGATTGCACTTTACGTGACTCATCGAAACTCTATTGGACAAGTAGAAGTCAAATTTGAACCTATACTCGATTTATAGTAGTTTGGTAATTAAGAATGTCAGAGTATTTCATCTGTGTAGTGTACACCTTATGGTAATTCAGTGCTACTGAGGAAAATTTACTAGCTGGTGGACCTGTTGCATCAGGGAAAAAGTCGAAATACTATCGATATTTTTAGTAGGAAAAAGAAAATTAAAAACGACAGATTTGCAGCTTTTAGAAATAGGATGTTTTAATATTTTAGACAGAAATGAACAAGAAAAAAAAACTAATGATATAATCGTAAGATTTTTGGAAAGTGACGTAAACCTCAATGTAAGATTAGAAAGAATGAACATGAACTTTATCAACGCTTCTAATACATCCTTTCTTCAAAAATCGAACATTCTCGAAGTCGTCTGGGCACCGAGTGGATTCTGTGCCTGTCTATCGAATGAGATAGTCAGTTTTACTTAGTACTGTACTCTGTTGAAGAAACGGCTCTTGTTTCAGGTGCAAGTTTTTCCAAGAATTCGCTTTTTCTGGGGAACCTTGCGTAAAAAGGATGCTGTTCTTCTGCATGCTAATTTATGTCTTGTTGCCGTCTACAACAGTTTTTAAAATGCATGAGTAGAGAATGAAGTGCGTCGTCACCGAAATTAGTTCCTTTCGTAGTCTCATGTTTTCAAAGATTTTGCTTGTCAAACAGAGTTCGCGAAATTTGTTGGAAATCTTTATAAGGAGTTGAACGACCTGTATTGTGTGCCGAGGTCTGATATTTCGAGAATACCTTGAAAATTCTGTTCTGTTCAGCAGCCACATAAATGCAGTAAAGTTATAAATCCGAGACCCACAGAGGAATTTCTCACACTATGTTTTCGCAGGAAATTAGGCTCGCCAATTAGGTTTTCGTTTTGTTTTTCTAGAACTTTGTTTTATTCATAGAACGTACCCGGCGTAATCATAGCGTTGGAAGCAGTATTTACTATGAGGAGACCATTTATTTATTTATTTATTTATTTATTTATTTATTTATTTATTTATTTATTTATTCGCACACTCTTATTGCGCAAAATAAAATCCATGAAAAAAGTGCTTCTGAAAGCCAAATAGAAATCCTTCCCCTAACTACTCCGTTTTGTTATCAATCCCTTGTTTTCAACATCAGTACTTCAGTTAAAAAAAGAAAGAAGGAAAGTATGATTCTAGTCTTATTATACTTCCATAGTATAGGACATAAGAAAGTAGGAACAGAGTAACGCACGAGTAACAGACATAAACGCAGAAGTAAAAAAATGCTGAATTTTCGTCTGTGACTTATCAAACTTGTGTGATGGTTTTCGCTTAGGGATAAGGGATAGCGATAATGCAAATGTTTTGGAACGATGGAGTGAAACTGCGAGACGCAAAAGCCTTGTGAGGAAGGGGTGGATTAAAACCCTGCATTTCTTTCGCCAAAGGGAGCTGTACTTTCCAAATAATTTGTGGAGATAGAAGTGCGAATCAGTCACCTTCAAATTTCACGTGTAAATATGAGCACTGAGAATTTCACTGGCAGCAAAATACACCATTTTCACTATTTTTATGCAGAAAAAAAACTTATAGATGAGTAACTGAATAGCACTGGAGGTAGCAAAAATTTTGGAATGTTTTTTTTTATTCAAAGTTATATTTTTTTCACGTTTAATTTATTTATATTTAATGTTTTTATTTTTAAGTTTGATGATATTCTTTAAGCCCATCACATTCTTTTTTATTTATCGTAAACAAAGCCTGTTATAAATTCATCATGGCCTAATACCATCGTATTCGAAAAAGTTGGCAGTCCTAGTAGGCCTAAGTTAGTATTGTTGATTAATTTGGTCAGTGGCATCCGTTGTGCTACTGGTTTGGAATTAGCTTTTGTGAATCAAGTTAGGTGCAGAAATGAATTGTTTTTTCAGTTATTACAGTATTAATACAATAATATAATACATAATAGTCAACACAGTATTGACAAAGCAAGACTTTTAGAGAAATCTTAGAGCTACTCTAGGAAGTCAAATTTCAAGCAACATATCCTAGTCAGGCAATTTGCGAAAGTTTTAATCAGCTGGAGCAACGTGATTTATCTGTCGCCATATGCTAACGCACAATTAATCTAACAACAGCAGCAACTCTTTTGTTAGTGGAAAACAGAATGTTAACAACAGGGCTTAGTAAAACAATGCCAAAATTCAAAATCACACGATAACAAAGGTTTCTGACCCCTATGTATGGTAGAAGTAGTGATTTCTAAGAGATTTTTTTTTGCGGAGAGTTAGTGGAATCAACGGGATTTTATGGATCGGTGGAACTTCGGAAATTTTTCCGATAACTAAACATTTTTAAGAAGTTCTTGGGCAATTTATATTAAGCGAATTTCCTGCTTTTTTTTTAGTTTTATTGAATGATAATCTTCTTGAAAATAAAGGAGGGTCAATAAAAGTTTTGCACACTGTCAAATTTGAAAGAAAAAATCCACAGTATTTAGCGCAAGCGGTATTGAATTTGATGTAAAGTTTGGTAGTACGGTTGAAGCATAGATTCTCGATTTTAAGATTTTCATATAAAGTGAAGGACAGCCTCAGATACCACGTCGGAGCTACTCAGTTTTGCCTGCGAAACCATAAAAAACGGCATTCACGAGGTAAAAACACACAAAACGTCCTAGCGAAGCCTCCATTTTACAGAATTGAAAGAAAAGTGGAGCGGTACTCGTGTGATAGCACTTTTGGGTTCAAGGGATTCTGCACTTTCGTTTCATGCCGAAATCGAGAGTAGTGGGTAAAATTCAGCCTTATCCTGACCGTCCCGTTTGTGCACCTAAGTGCAGAACCCACGCTAAAGACGCGTTCTCGTTTCTACATCGTAATCGAGATCTTCTGGTCCAATTATAGCAAAGCCAGCAGCAAAATAGCAAGCACTAAGATCAAACCAGGACGATAAATTGCCTTCGAAAGCACTAGATCAGAAAAAATGAGATTGGAAGATGTGAGTTTACGCTGTGATAGGGGCAACAACCTGAAGTAGCGGTATTCGTACCTGTTCCTCGTACCAGGGCGTCCTCAACTTTCATTCCACATGAAAATCTCAAAATCAAAGGCTTGGTTTTATACATTATTTATTTATTTTTGCCGTATTCTGGAAATGTAAGGATTAGGTTACGTAAAAAAAAACTGCTTTTTTGCGCATTAATTTTTAACTTACTTTTTGTGTACTATTCATTCAATACTTATATATTGCTGTACGCCATTTTGAGCATTATTTAATATGTTTCAAATTTCGTTCTTCGCGGGGTTTCAGAGTGAATTCCAAGATGCTGTCTATGGAGCGGATTCGTGTCATTTTGATTCTGTGTTCAAACGGAAATCTGTACAAGCTCATGAAAATATTGTGAAAGCGTGGGAAGCATATTCGCAGTACTCAGCTCTATCTCCAAAACGTAGAAAATTTTCCTTAAAAAATGATAAAGGAATTAACAACCATAAAATAACAATAGCAAAAAATTTTAAAAAACATTGGCTCTAGAAGATGATACGCAACAAACAGTAAGTTGAAAATTGGTGTGCAAAAAATAGTAAAATAAAAAATAATACATTTTTTGTACGCAACCTAATACTTTTTCCTAGCGATATTACTGGTAGTATTTCTACAACTGTAGCCTACATAGTTATCTTACCATTAGGTTTCTTATGAGGCTGGTTCAAGCTTTCTCTATAATCTTTACCAGTTTTATTTTATGTGTGCTGAAGACTGTAGTTCCATATTCCGGGACAAATCGCACCTAGGGTTTTGCGCCTTCAGCGGTGCACATGAAATTTAGGACAATAAATAACTAATAATTCATGTATAAAAGAGTATTTACAAGGAGAAGGATAGCTAAGCGTCCATCGCAGAGCCTTCCCATCGCTGTTTTAGTTACAGATAACTTTACGAAAACATAGAGGAGACTCGACTGCTTAGTACATTGAATCCTGTGGCGCGAGTTCGATCTTCCAAGGATTTACCATTCATAGTTACCTTTGAGATATATTTAGTGTGAAAATTATAGAAAGAGAGATGAACGCGAAGTGAGCAAAAGTGCTGTATAGCATCAAATGCTGAAGAAGAATTTCGTTTTAATTAGGAAATGCAGAGAAATTCAAAGATTGCGATGCGCAGGTGCGGATAAGTGGGTCTAAGCTTCTGTTAATTGGGGCTTCTGCATCTTTGTTGTCTTCGTTCCGTATACGTACACCCCATCGATTCCTGCGCAATTCATACATGATGCTATTGCTACTCTGCTCTCAGAGTATCCGGATACAGCCCATAGAACTTCCAGGATTCCGCTCAGTGTTAGCATAGGCGTATGCTCGATAGTTCGGATCTGTTTTGTTTAAAATTTGGCCTGCAATTAGCCTAAAATATATAGCAATACGGTTCTATCAGTTAAAACTCCGGATTATCTTAAAAGTCACATCAATATCTCGAGAATAAGCATTTAAATAAGAGCAATTTTTCTCGGACAGGAAACTCTTGGAACCTTGAGAATTTATCTTTGAAATCGGCAAAGTTTATCGAAACTTTTTTATTGTTACATTAGTGAATAAGGGTTTTAAAAATTTTTAATGTGAAATTTAGTGACCGGATTGCGGCAATCGAATTCCACGAAGGTGGACGAGAACATCAAGTTTGCTTCTCTAATGCGCTTTAGAAATTTATCTTCTACAATAACAACGACTATTACTACTTTATCTTGGACACTTTTGAATACAGGTTGTCCCTATAACAGCGGATCCTCCATTTTCTTCATAAATTATTTCTTTCCGAGCTCATTAACATATCCTATCCGCTTTATGAAGCACCTACTTGCGGTTTTATTAGAAGCATAGTGCAGGGCGGATATAATTCCCAATTTTTGCAAGTATTTTTATCCAATAATCCCAGCTTCTCTCACAGTGTTTCGCATCGTAATCTGGTCAAGGCGAGCATGCAGTAAATAGTTATTTCTTCAGCCTGCTGAATGGTTGAGCGATTTCCAGGTTATTTATTTACTTATTTATTTATTTATATTTATTTATTTATCTTAAATGTGTCATAAGATGTGCTACAATAAAGCATGTGATAAAGCATAGTGAGCGGATGAGAGACAAAAAGTGGAAAAAGAGAGAAATACCACAAGACTGACTAATTTAGTTGGTGAAATTCCCCATTTTTGCTACATTTCACTTATTCGTCGCTAGAAGTTTAGAGAGAAATCGAAATTACGAATTTAGTAGTATACCAGTAATCTGCAAAGATTCGGTGATATTTGCTTTAATTGCTTTCGGCACTAAGTGAAATAAAATACTGAAGGATAGGCGATGGTATAAATTTCGGCAAAAAAAAAAACAAGAAAAACTCCAAGTAATGCTAGTTAGTTTTAATTTACTCCTGTCCATGACTATCTTACATAGGGCTGACACCATTTGTGTCTCTGCATCTTGCAAAAAGCCATAAAAAATTAGGGATTAATCAACAAAATTCTCAAGCGAGTGAAAACAGTTCTTGCCTTATTTTATGCACCTTACACAGTCGCGAAATGTCACAATATATCGAAACTTTAAAGCTCAAAAAGGAATGAAATTATAAGGGGAACAAAGTGGTTAGTCTTGCTGAGACGCTTGTACTGCTACGAAAAGACGAAAATCTGCTAGCTAAAGTACATAAAATAAGAATCATAATACACGAAAAAAGCAGTTTGTTCAAGGAACGCAGCACTTTAGAATTAAAAGATCAGAGAATGCAAAATTTTGCGCGAGCAAATCCAAGCTTTCGCAAGGCGATCCTCCCAAAGATCTCGTGTAAATAAACGGATGACCTTGTGAAATCTCGCATTGGCTGTACTAAATAATAATTCACTATTTCTGAAACAAACAGCACAGTTTATACTCTTAGAAAACCTTGTTCAGCTATACTCGAGATTGTTAAAATTCCTTTATTCACTTGCTAATGTTTCGGTAAAAAGTCGCCTTCGTGAGAGCCTAAAATATTCTGTTAAAATTAATATAGTCCAACAAGGTATTCTAAGAGTATTAACAAATATGCTGAGATTTATCAACCAACGAGCTTTTGAATTGAAACTTTACAGTATTTAAAAACATAGCTAGCCATATGCGACATTCGGCATATACTGAATACCCTAAACAATTAATGGAACATTAAAGATATGTCTGAGTTTTCTGTCAGCCCTTAGTTTTTGATTGCCTCTCCAAGTACTTAGTTAAGGGCAGGGTAGCACCAAAATCTGGTTGGTGAGCTTTTCCAGTAGAACTATGAGAAAGACTGTCTATTCTATAATCTTATCGTAGCAGTAACCTCCAAAACCTACTCTTTCGCAGAAAGAGCCATGTAGAAAGTGGAATCCCCGCCAATAAAAGCCACGACGCGTCAAAGTACGGGCCAAAAAACGCTTAAGAATCAATATTAGATTATCCCTCTTGGATATGTCTTTGCGGATGCGCAGATGACAGGGGTAAAATTGCAGCCCCACTTTCATTCAGAGCTCTGCTTCGACATTGTTCTCTGTTGCATCGTAGCTTTTATTAGTAGGGAATTGGTCCTCAATAACGCTCTTTCTGAAAAATGAGCAGGCTTTTGAGGCTGCTGCTGTGGTAGGGTTATAGAGCAGGCCCTACCCGATAGTTCTACTGGAAAAACTCACCAACAGAGTTTTGCTGGTACACTGCCTTTAACGCGGAGGAAGGTTATAAATGGATAGAGCTATTTTTGAAGCAATCGAGGTTTAGCAGAAGCGAAAGCGACGTTCTGCAGATTTCACTGCAAAGATTTCATTTTGAAGGCGTGCATCAGTAGATGCCGTCACATTCCATGAATTATCTCTCTATTATCTAGCGTTTTACCGTAGCTAGCGAAATCTCCTTAGTCCATAGTCGTAGTTTTGGAAGTCCATAGAGCAATGATTTCCTTTTGCTTTACTACTAGAAAAGGATACTCGAGTCCTTTGAGATCAACGGTTTTTGCATAGTTTTTTCTTATATGTTTGTTTTTACTTGAATGTAGGAAACGATTCTTGGAAAAGAATACATTTTTTTCCTCAAAAACCAAAAGTTGAAGTCCATCCTGGCAATGAAGTACAGTATGCAGATAGGTTATATCTATGAGGAAAGCAAGAGGGCTATCAACAAAATTGTACAAATTTACAGTTTCGCTTTAGATATGTACCGTTAATTTGTAAATGATAAGTCAAATTTTAAAACCTACAAGGAAGAGTCCTGATATCTTCTTAGAAAATACTTAGAGAAGAACTAAGCATTGCTACGAGGTTGTAGAATGGGGATAGAACTGTTAACCTGTCTTCGACTGTGATAGGACTCTAAGCGGAATGAATATAAAAAAGAGGATTAAAAAGATAGGATTTTGCTTGGAGTTACTCTTAGAAACTCATAATATCATATGGGATCATGAGCTACATCACCTATGAGACATTCACGAACAGCGATTTTTCAGCAACTAAACAAGTTAATTGTGAGTAGAAGCATTTTTGTTTCGGAATTCTTCTTTATGCCATGAGGATAGAGTGTTACTTTGGAGATGAAATTGACTCGCAAGAATTCCTAATTTAAAAATGAGAGATTAACTCATAAGTAAGAATTCTTACTTCTCTCTTAAGGTGCAAATTAGGTATTGTCTGCGGCCGTTTCGAGAACTTCTGTACTTTTTAATTAATATCATCGGGAAGTTTTTACCGACAGCTTTTCCTTACACTTCACTGACTCTTCTCTTCAGCTTCCTTTGGCGCAAATTTTTCTATAGGCTTTAAAATTCTGCTACTTGGAAATGTCTACGTAGCTAGAGCTAGCTATGATATCACAGGTAGCTTCTTAAATGAAAATTTCGAGCAATTATGTCATACGACGGAATCAAATCTTCACATTATATGTTGAACAATAGGAGAACATATATTCATAACAATGATGTGAATGAGGCAAATCGAAATCGATGTAGAGCACTAATTACAATATATTATAGAATGGTAAAAGAACCTGTTAATAGCGGCAAGTTATGTTTTAGGAACTAAGATTAGTTTTGTTTTTCAGCAAATGCAAAACTAACGTATAAAGTTTGCAGATGACACTATCTGAATTGGGATGCTAATACGAAAATTTGAAAAAAAAAGACTTCCTTGATTTGAACGCTTTGCCTTTGAAACGCAAATAAAACTAGTGAATAGGCAAAAATTAAGCGAGGCTTGAAAGAGCTGGTGAGCACTTTTTCTAATCTCTAGGAGGAAACAGTAAGTGAACAGTTCCTTAAAAAGTTGTTTAAAACTTTTTCGTATTTTACTGAATAAATTTGAGTAAAAAGCTTTTAAATGGAGAGCAGGACAACGCAGGAAACAATAGGGTAGTTACGTTCTGCTCGATTTGCCCTGCTTTATTTTTTACGACCAGTAAGGAACCCTTTGATACCTTCGGAGTTCATGGGGTTGCCTACAATATTCACGAAAAATCTTTTTGTATGCTGCTCACAGATAGCAAGAGAGAGCGTGGGAAAGGCAGGGGGAGGGGAGTAGTACTGAATAGAAAAAAATTGTTTAGTGAAATTCCAAGCCGTTCAATGAGTCTTCAGTCTTGCATATCAGCAGTTCTCTGGTATAATACCACCTGTAATTTTTGATAAATCCCATATTTTTTACGAAAATTGAAAAATAGGTGGCTAGTTGCTTCTGAAAAACCGCTAGTATCTTTTGAATAAATAAAAAAATCGCTATAATCAGAAAAAAAAAACTCAACCAAAGAATTTCGTAGTAATCGCTGTGGCTAGGATTGTTTAGCTAGATTTTTTAAAGTCTCTTAGTTCGTTCGCAAATTTGGGGAAAATTTTTCGCTAAAATGCGTTCACTTATTACTTCCTTGAATTGTTAGTAAGAAACCGAATGATGCTATGAAACGTAAGACATTGACAGGTATTTCTTGCACTCAGGCAAAACAAAGGAAGAAAGGTATGAAACTGAGGGAGATCAAATGTACCTACAGATTTTCAAAGAAATCAATATCATCAAGTTCCTAATGGAATCGACCAATAGCGTGACGTCTTCACTGAAGTTTAAAAAATTTCGAAATAAAAAGGCTACTGAAACTAGGAGTGGAAGAAAAGTGGAATTTTGGTTGTTATAAAAGAATGTTCTAGGAACTTGTGAAAATAATTTTGGAGTTTTCGTTTTTGCGTTCGTTCACAACTATGGAGCAAAGAGGACCGTTAATCGTTAGTGCGTTAAATCGTTACTCTTGTAGACACATAGGTAGATTTTAGTGTGGTAGAAGAACACGTAAGTATCGATGTTAACATATTTTAATCCCATTTGCAAGAATGTTTTCCGTCTTTATGAAAGAATGTTCTAGGAACTTATGCATCTAAAAAATACGGGTTTTGCAATAACCTAGTAGATAAAGCCAAGCAAGAGATAGGCGTATATCTAAGAAATATTAGACCTGCTTCCAGGAAACAGCCTATTCAAGCATCTAAAAATGCACCACGGAACTAGACACCCACTTCTAAGGATAACGCTGTTTAAACGTAGCGAAAGCGGAAAAGCTTGACAGATTCAATAGCGCCTATAGGAAAACATGGACGGAAACGAGAGCAATTTGATCATTTTAGTCCTATTGCCGTTTTACAACCTCTGGATAGCACTGGTCGTGAGTGAAAAATATTGTTCTGTCCATACGTTCTTTAAAGACGCAGCATAGACGTCAATATAGTTCTATATTTCTGATTTATAGTTCTGAATGAAGTTCGGCTGGCAGGATTTGAATGTAATTGGGAAATGCTCGTACTTCCAAGCGGTTATTTACGCTTCTTTTGATGTCGATGAACTTCTAACATTTGTTTCAATTCATAGAAGAAAAGTGTCAAGGCTGCTCATATGCAAGAACACAAGAAAATTTCTCTTTTTTTTTTTAAAGTGGACACCATAAATTGCACTCCAACGCGATGTTGCGAAAAGCCATTGGAAACAGTGCGAAAGATGCCGAATAATTTTCGTACTGAAGAGAATTCCCATCAGCTTTAGAGGCATCGACGAGTATTTCGTTTTAGTTTTCTCGCATCTCTCAAATGGGCAGTTCTTTAGCCCATGTAATTACTCGCTAGCCATCCAAATTAGACGAAAAACGGAACTTTGCAAGTTTTGTTCACCATGATTTTTTGTTGTATTATCCAATGATTGGTACACAGTTCCCTCGGAACTGATTCAGAAGAGATTTTTATTCGATGAGATGTTCCATTACGCTGATGGCCAGGGCAGTTCCCGAGAAGGAGGATTTTTAATGCAAAATTTCGATTTTTTACTGTCGATTTCAATGACAAAAGCATTCAAAGCGGCGAACATATCTAACAGCTCGTTGCGCATGTACATGACTTCTCGTCAAAGTTTTTTTTTTCTACAGCTACCTCATATTTCTCAGCAGGACACATATCACTATGTAGTACTTGATTATTACTTTCTATGCAAAACTTATTTTGCTTTATAAGCACAGAAATTACCGTACTAACAAGGGAACCCCTTCAAGTGGATTAAACGCTATACAACTTTGACCGAGTCCTTAATTTGAAAAAAAAATATAAGCCTGACAAATTTGCCTCTCTGAATAAGAAATTACCCCTACAGCGAACCAAAATATCTGTGTTAACCGGCAAAGTTCATTATTATTTATTTTATCATTATTTATTTACACTTATTTATTTATTTACAAGTTTATTTGAAGCAGAAGCAGGAGCAAAATGTGCAGGAGGGAGATTAAAGCACCAGCGGTCACTAGACATGATTCCAACAAAAATATTCGCTAATACTTATGCCTTAGCATCTTGGATGACTTTAGCGAGAGAACAAAACGAATGGAGAAAATGCTGGGGCCTGCACGATTCGTGAGGGCAGGCCATCTATGTATCTAAGTATCTAAGTAATCTAAGTAAGTAATACTTATGCCTTAAGTTAAGGAATTCTATGCTCCATAACTCGCTTAAACTAAAGACTTGGGCAATGTTACGTGGCACTTCGTCCTACTGGATGAGCACTAGTAATTTTAATGCCATTCATTCCCATGGTTCGGGCATCCACGTTAAAGGGTTTCCTTGTAAGAAAGATTCATCAGAGCATGTGAAGTCAAGCGACAGGACTTTCGATTCATCCAAATAAATAGCTTTAGGAATTTATGCTGTCCCAGCAATTACAGTCAGGCAAGTTTCGTCTCTAGTGACTTGGCGGCATGGAGTAATGACGGATCAGAAAGCTAACACAGGGACACTATGCTTGATCGGGAAGTGAGAATAGTATGCTGAAGAAATTCTAAAAGTGTTTTTTACGAAAGCAGAGGCGGAATAAGTGGTCGTCATGCAGAAGAGAGCAATTTGAGAAAATGACGTAAGATTCGATAA
>KN549364.1:125319-137683 GCA_000797555.1 Oesophagostomum dentatum | reverse complement strand
TCATTACCTAGCCACTAGAAGCTTACTCTTCCCTTGAAATACTGTAAAGTACACGAACCGCAAAGCTCACCATCTGTTACATAGCCATATCCAAAACCCACGTTCGCTTACCAACTGAGCCACTTACCAAGCTCAGGATAGTAAAGGACGGGCCTTTTCTTTTAAATGTTGTCATACACATAGATATGGCAAAATTAGTCTTTTCTTGAGTGCCTGCTCCAACTTTCTTGAATTTGCACTTATTCGATTCGAATCGGTGACCCTTCAGTTAGTGTTCCAACGGTACATCTCGATCTCTTCCGTTCTACTTTCTAAAAACTTTCGTCCTGGTTAATACTGCCTTGATTTTACTTACTAAATGGTTTAAACTATTGAAGGTTCGCTTTTTTTATCAAGACGAGAATTCCTTGTGGCTATAATGAGATTTAAGAAGCCAGAAATTTGGATGGTTGCAACGATTTTCTCGCATGCACAATCATGACCTCATCGACCACACCTTCTGCAGCTGACAAAAAATCCGCCGCACATCTTCTCTAATTCTATGAAAATCTGTACTTCTTTATTATTATTGAACTGAAACAGAAGAAAGTGAGAATTTTTCAGACCGGATGTTTTCTGTTGCTTATGGAGATAAATTGGATATAGGAAGGGTATATAACGAAAGTTAGGCCCACGCTGCTTGCGTTTTGCTGATTCTACGGAGCGTTATTTTCGAGCTATAGTTGTTTATATTTTCTTCGTAAAATCCCGAGCAAGAGCACTGGTTACCCAGTTTACACGCGAATACCTACCTATTCGCTATCAAACTCCATGGTGGCCATATTTTCTTAAACAATCTGAGTGAAGGTATAAGACTCAAAATTGGGCTCTGTTTCGAGTGCATACCAATGCTGACTGCTATGTGATAGTAGGAGCAAGGCGGTCGTAATTGTGTCAGTAGTTAAGGAACGCCGCACAGTTGCAAAAAAGTAGAGCATGGTTGCCTCGGGATCCATGTGAAAATTATAAAGTCAGAAAACTAGCAAATCTTTACGATTTTTAGTTATGCCAGCACTCCGTTTTTTTCAGCACATTTTTCGGTTCCCAGGGTCTACAATTTTGTGGAGAAAAGCTGCGCAGCTGGCATATTTCCTGCGCATTTGCTAGGGTATTCTCCCTTAAGCCACCATAAAAAGTTGCATCAACGTCGCTTTTACGAAAAGGTAAAGTTCTGCAAAATAGAGCTTATCAAAATAGATTTTTTTGAACATTTTCCATTCTAAAACTCGAGGGATAGAACTATTGCAAAAGTTTTAGCAGCAGCTATTTTAGCATGATTTGCCGACTCCGCAATATACAAGATTGCTCATACAGCTTATGCTAAGCGGAGTTATGGGTCGTCAAACCCGAGGCAGCGTCTGCGGAAGTTTCATTTGCACCAACCTAATAGTAGCTGGGCAGACTCTTGAGCCAATAATCGTGATAAGGCTAATACTTTAACAGCCTCTTAGTGAGGAATTTCCTTCACGCCATACTGAACAGCTATATTACGTCTCATATGAGGAGAGGCGTGCATATATAACATAAAACACTGGCAGTAGCGCGGAAAAGTAAAGCGATGGTAACGCAAGCAGTTGCTCCCGAAGAACACGTCCTCAAAACGTAGATAAACCCTCTGCCCTATAAAGTGAGTTCCACTAACTCTCGTCACTGCCCTCATCACTATTATCGGCACATGTAAAAGCACTTGTGTGGAGCATGTTTCGGCCTTATTTCTATCAGTTTCACCACAGTTGTCACTATCAAAATTATATGTGTTGGTTTCGCTCTCATCTTAAAAACCCCAGAAAGCGCGAAAGTACAAGTAGACGGTTCCGAAAAGCTGCTAAGAAGGGTTACTAACATTTGAATCCAACTATAGAGAGATAAATAGGACTTCGGCATTTATTTCGACTAATCGTACAAGTAAGTACAATCAATCAGACGCTACATGGAACTCTGCACACATTGGGAAATTTGGCCTGTTTGCACAGCTTTCAATGCAGTTTCTTTCTTTTTGATAATATGGACGCATACACAGTAGCCTGTGCTTGAGCTACTTATTTTGCCTTACGCAAGCTGCAAACTATCGATGCAGAGCTCACAAGAGCTATCTGCGAAGAAGGATTTAGTGACTGTCGAAAAATGAGGCATTTCCGGATGGAAAATTATAACTGTCATTCTTTCCGTCGTACCACTTCAGGTTAGAATCAATTTGGTAACAAAGCTGCGCGGCAACGCTTCATCTGACGCATTTCGCCGATATTTTCTCGCGTACTTTGTGGTATGCAGTACAAGTGATGACCAAAAGTAACTTGATGTATAACCTGCTAAGATTCAGAAGAAGAATCCATAGTTATCATTTCTATCATTGCCAAATACTATGCCGCTGTCCGCAGCTAGACAAGTTTTTGAGCCACAACGACCTAACATTTCGTTTCATCAGAACTACCACGTCTTCCAATAAGATCAGCTGTTGCTCATTGAGGAAAAAAATAGATAAGCGAATTTCTAAAGGTTGTTTTTTGAGTATTTTGTGCAGAAAATGGCCCAGCTTCATCTGTAGATATTAAAGCAGGACCTAGTTGGAGTGCGCTGAATAAGAAATCCCGCTTGCTTGTACGATGCTTTTTTTAACTTCTCAAGGCTTATATGATAATGCTTTACCACCAAGCATCATCGTGTGTACACAGCTCTGACTCAAGGTTATGCTCTTTTAGAATCCTTGCTCAGACTTTTTTCAGGTGGAAACCCACGTTTGTGCTAAAACAGCAGCGGAAGCGAAGCAAGCACAGCGGCTGGAGTGACCAGACCTGATGCTGAGCCATGGACGAAAAGTTTCTGGCAAAGTCTCACTGTTCCTTTCAGCTGTTGAACGCAAGCCCTGGAGAACCTCGCTGAAACGAAATCCCACTCATTTTCAAAAAAAAAACTTTGCAAAGGATGTACAACTTACCATATCCGTAACTAATCGAACAGGTAAGCTGATGTGGAGCCACTAGAGCAGTAATCGTCTCCTTCACAACCATAACTCACATCCCTTGAGAAGTTCAAAAATTAAACAGAGCTTTACTTCAACTCTTGTAATAATATGAGAATAATTATCCGAATTAAGAACCTTTGCAAAAAAGATAGCCAGCGGTGAACGAATAAGAGACACTGGTGGTTCGTGGACCTCCAACCCTGCTCGCAATCGATCAACAATCTTCTAGATACGGCCACCCTGGGTAGGTCACTTGTTTCGCCGTTGATCTCCTCACTTTCCGGCGGCCATTCTTAAAATGTGCTGTGTACGCAAAGGGAATTTCAGGAAACTGCATAACTAAGCTATGGTTGAAGAAAATCTGTACAATGTTTATTTCAAGGTGGTTTCTTAACGTATATGAAATTTTCAGCGTATCAAGCACAGGAACCATATCGACCAAACCAAGCGGGCGAGCAGGGTGGCCAGATAGGATGTGTCATCCGAGCGCACAGGATGTTACGTTAAAAAGAACCGTCAAAAAAACTTGCCGAATCTTTTGAAGTTTTTTTTTCTTCTAACACGAAGATATTACGGCCGGACTTAAGCTTCCTCACTTCATTGAATGGATTCACATTAATTTGAAGATGATGGAACACCCATGAAAATTAGATGGCTGAAGTCGATCACATCCTCAAATCATTCTTTGGAAAGGCAGAATTCGCCCACCTCCAATGCTAAGTTTACTTTACAGGATTCATGTGAGGATTCAAAACTCGTCCAAAATCCTTCCATCCCGCATCATAGTCCACAGTCTTTCCCATGTCAGGTGCGAAAACCGATGACATCGTATGTGGAGGACAATCTCATAGAGCCATAGACAGGGAGATTTCGAAGCAGGCAGCGTTGAAATAGCCTCAACAGGAGGGAAGTTGAAAGAATTGTGTTTTGCTGGTTTTTTAGCGTCTTTCGCCAAGGACCCGTAGAACATTGTAGGCTTGTTCTTGTTAAACAAGCAATATATCGAATGTAATTTTTGCATGAGTTGCCGTTGCCCACCATATAATACCGCGTTCAACGGTGGCTGGATTGGATGTTGCTTCTACTTCCATAGACTTATACGCCCGTACTACAGGTGACACGGTACTGAGAAAAGGATGTCGTGAACTCTCATTTACCTCGACAAAAATGGTTCTTTAGCCCTGTAATATTAGAAGCTGAGCTTTCAAAGAAAAGATCATTAATTGTCAAAAATTGCTCTCACTTCTAACTAGCTCACAGCAAGGACTCGGGAAAGGTCACACAGCAGCAATATCCCTCGAAGAAGCGAGGCTAATTTCGCTGATGTCAGTTTCTCCGATGGATGACGTGTGGACCGTTTACTCGAGACTTCACTCTCAGGTAATGCAGTTCCGCTCTTAGATTTTGTTAGATGCTGCAAATTTCTAGCTTTATTTTGATTGTCAGGTTTTTCTATGGCTGAGACAAATAGGCCATGTCCAAGTTCTGTAATGATGCACCTGTTCGACGGGCATGGTTCCGCAGCGACTGACGCGAACTTTCCGCAGATGGTTTCTCGCCACTACGATATGACCTTGTCAGTGCCTTCGACCTGGTTTCCGCCTTCAACCTGATATCCGTTCAGTTTAACACTTGATCTCTGCAGCGCAGAGTTCGGGATATCATATCCGCTGAACCCAACAGAAATGCTTGAACACTCGCGCAGATATTGAGGACATCATTGAATACTGCGGGAACAGCAGAGCTTAAATTCGGTTCCTATTGTTACCTGTAAATTTGGAAATTTTGGAACTTCTTCTATTCCATTTCGAGGAGCCAGAAAATGTGCAAGAAGGCTATGTGGTAGCGGTATGCTTCCAACTATATGAAGATTCTTTCTTGACAGACGCATTTCACAGATCGCAGCATAGACAGTTCCATCTCGCCAGGTGGTCGACAAGCTCCTTTATTTATCCTGTTTGATGACACCTTGAATGTCTCAGCTACGAAACTTACGATCTATGGGTTTCGAAGATGACCATTATTTAATCAGCATCTGTTGTCGTATCCGGGAAGAATGGAAGAACTCTCCGTATTTTTTGGGTCGTAAACGATCGTATTCAATAGCATTCTGTATTACTGAACCAGTGGATAAATTCGTTCGGTTTTTAGACTCCTTGCCCAAAAACTCGTGGCTCTTAAATTTTAACAGAGTACACGCATCCTTGCCGAAATCACAGGTTGAAAATATCTTCTCTCGCTCGCGTTTCTGCGACCACATAGCAGACGGATGTTTTACGATAAATCGACACGCAAGAATGGGGACTCATTTTCGATAACGACGCAGCCGTGACCCTGTACGCTTTTCCGCGCCAACACATGGGCAGGTGTAGTAACGTTGAGGGCAAGTCGAGCTGCTCAGCAAGGAAATTGCTGGAGGGTATTTTTTCCATGCAAAACCAGCAGCTAGACGCCAGATGTATAGAACGGCGCTCGTTTGCTCAGATTTATTTGTACAGATCGCTGGAAGAACACTGATGAGTCGTGCATGTTACTCTTCGTACTGACAGTTCGTTTTGAACACTGCTTGGCACGGCTCGCAGAACCAGATGTACCTATGTTGAGGATCCTTCTTAAATAAAAAAATAGAATTTCGTAAAAACGCAGACGAATTACCAGTCCTGCTTCGTAGCATCGAAATACTTGCCGAACGAGGAGAAACTTAAGCAACGTCTATTGAGCGAGTGAGCTTGTTGAACAATCTGTGAATCACACAAACAAAATAACACTGTGCATGAAAAAATGTGGCGATTCGACAAAAATAACTGTGCAACATTTCAGGAAAGTCTGCGAAAATAGAGCCCCGTGTGCGGAACTTAGCCGTGTGATCTTTTAATTTCTTATTCAGGGAGGAAAATGCGAAAGTTGGCATACGGCGAGCTCTCTCGAGCAAATTATGTTTTTGTACTCAAAAATTCGTCCCATCTCTTATTGACCGTTAAATTCCTTGGAATTTCGCCGAGTGAAAGTCCATACATCGCGACTCCTAATCAGACACGATGCGACAGTCCGAAACTAGAACAAATAGAGCCAACAACGCAGCAGCTCGTGCTCCGAATAGTATTCCTTATTAACGCTTAACAGCTGCGAATATGGGTGAGCAACAGAACTTCAAGCTCGAGTGTAACCGCACAGCATTGTCCACCTTTCGCTAGAAAAAGTACTGTGGAGCTATAACAATTCTTCATGATGGCTTAGATATGCGGTAAGAAACCAATAAATATATAGTATTACCAGAGTGATAACGAAAAGTGTCTAAACAATCTATAAAAAGCTGGCTTTCGTATCATAAAGCTCCAAAGGTGTTCAAAGGTCCAAATATCATCCATTCGAAAAATGACGGGTACTGAACGCTTTCCAGGTCGTTGCAAAACTGCCATACATGAGTGGTATAAGTTTAGCGGGAAGATTTTTCAAACGATTTTGAACCCTCTGCGTCTCTCAGAATTTATGCTGTAATCAAGGCGTAATATGAAAACGTTGCCCTGCAGTTACAGCGAATGTTGGTTAATACCCGTAATTATCTGAACCGATGATACATATTCACGTTGAAACGCCCTGATAACTTGGACAGAAGTGGTTCTGGTCATGTTCTTGGGTTTGAAGCCATGTTTCAACGGCTAATTGTTTTCATTTTAACCTTTTAAGTACTCTGTCTTGGAGGAGTTCAGCCGAAGCAGCTTAAAATACTGTAGAGCACAGCCACAACTTCTTGGTTTGGCTAATCTCATATTCAGGACTCTCTTGAACAGCACCCTGAAGTGGAATCAGGCTCATGCTTTTGCCGTATCGAACATATCACAATAACAGTAACAGAATTCCGAAAAGTCGCGGTTTCCTTTGTCTTATTCGAATCGAATGCTAGTTGCAGAGTTTGCTATAATGTCCAAAGCAACCTTCCGGTTGTATCTCAACTCACATGAATTTTGCATCCGACTGGACATGCGAGCCGATGCGTCGCGTTCTGGTTCAGTTTGGTCCGCTCAGAATCGGGTATTGGCTCTCGACGGCAGCTCAAACCAGTAGAATCAGCCACATTCGCACATCGTTCGCAAACGTGCTACGTCTCTTTACGCAGCGTACTCGACCTCCGCAAAGGTAAACACTCGCCGATTGCGCAGCTATCACTTGCGTACTCAATGTGGTGAGCGGTACGGGGAGAATGCTCTAGCAAATTCCGACTTAGTGCATAAATGCGATGTGGGAAAAGCAAAGGAGCTTCAGAGGGTGCTATCTGTCCCATGTCTTGTGTGCGTGCTGCCAAGTTAAAGAAAATTATTCTAGTATTTCAGTAATACCCAGTATACCGCTGTATTCTCTTCAAAAGGCTCACCTCTATTTTCTCAGTAAAGTACTAATGACTTTTATTTTTGCTGGTTTTCTGCTAAATTATAAGTCGTACCATTAACTTCAAAAGGATAGCGAAAAATTTCTACATTAGAATTTTTGCATTTTCAGAGAAATTGTGACAGAAGAAGAAAGCAGGTCTGATTTTGCGGTGTAATTTGCAGAAGCTCGATCAATGTATAATAGCATTTTACATAGAATCCCTTATGAAATACGTCAAATTATGCACCCATCTGCTGGAGAATAGGAGAGATTTCCTCAAGTGGTTATAGAACTAGCAAAGAGGTACCCATAGAATAACGCACGACGAAACGCCACGAACTCATGCGGTTATCATTTATGTGCTCGAATCAAGTATGGATCTTACTCGCAGTTTATAAGTAACTTTGTATCGAATTTTAAATTTTTTGTACAAGGTAAGGTACATGTGAAGTGATTTCCTTGTTTCCTACGATATATAACAACGCTTATTTTATAGGATTCCTTTAGGAAGAAATGGTAAAACCCACTCTACTTCCTGTTTTATGCCCTTTGGTAGTTCCATAATGCAAGAAGTAGCATTTGCATCTGGACATTCCAGAACTCGCGTTTCTGAAATTCCGTGAGCACAGTTGTTCATTGATTTATCGTGCTATGTCTCACTGGTGATTAGTCATGAACGTAAATGTTGTTAGAAGAAAATGGCGGCAGAAATACCGCTGCAAAATGATGCAGTTCATTAGAGCTATAGCACTTCTGTAGAAGTTTGAGAATCTTACTCAAAATAACGCACCGTATCGCCTCCAGCAGTGCGACAGGCCGATTAGCACACAAGCGGCACAGATTTGGACACAGAACGTTTGACGCATTCGAGTGAGGTGAGATAAGATTTGGAGGCAGAACAAGTCGTCTCAGAATGCTTATGAGAAACAGGCGAGATTTTATAGCCCTTGAACTGGATCTCCCATTGTCAGTCACTGTAGACGGGAAACTGCTTTGTTCACTTCTCACCAAGTAGTTTCTATGGGTTTGAGAATATTAGACTTAACTAGGCCGTTTGCTGATTATTCGATGGCGGAAGTTTTTCTTTGATATCCTCATCTACTAATTCGCGCCCACCTGTACTTACATTGTGGACAATTTCATCGAGTGTTCCTCAGTTCAATAGGACGACCTTCTACACGAAGACGGTGTGAAGTGGATTTGTGCGTCGTGTTCTTGATGGTCACTTTTTTTATAGTCGTGAGGCAACAAACCGATGGAAATCTCAGCACGAATTTCCACTTTTCGTTCTGCGCGTAGCTAGAAGGTAGTGATAGACTTTCTTTGATTTTATTTAATCTGCGAAAGCTCAGATTGGTTACCTTCATTGGGTAAGCCATCACTCTACTGAAATAAAAGTAAAAGAAGTAGTTGTCGTTTCAATGTGGCAGCAAGAGGCTCGACCTTATTTTTGGTTCAAAATTTCTGCCTGTCATTTCCGGCTATAGGTTGGCAGGACGTTTTTTCTCTACAATATTTTGATATAGTCCGGTCTACATAGGTAGGTGTTACCCTTCTGTTCAAAAATTTGCATTGATAAACCGTCATTTTAGTCAAGTGTTGTTTTCGGATTGGCCACGTTTATCTGGAGAATGGAGAATGTAACTTTGAAAATAATTTTCTAATATGAGTTCCACCTACAATACCGCTCAATTATTGCAAAAATAACGCGTTTTGATGGATATAACCATCGGAAAGCGTCGCACCTGCGTAACTTTGTCAGAAAAGGAGGTTTTACAATTTTGATACCAGATTGGAATAGAAGGCGTCGAGATGAATTCAAAGCTTACCATATTGCCAAACTTCGATAACTTTGAAACCTAATATGGGTAGTGTGAAAGAATATGTCAGTTTCGACGCGTAATTTCCTGTCGAAGCCGGTCTGAACGGGTGCTGAGCAAAATTATGAACTTCAGTTCTGCTATGTAACTTTTAATGTAGTACGTAAATATAATAGTGGGCGATACCATTTGAATGATTATTTTCGAAAGAGTTATGGGCATGCGACGGTGTGCAACGCTTTTTTGCGCACAAACGCGTTATTTATGCAATAATTGTGAGCGATATGGTACTGCGGAAGTGCGTCGTGTCTCTTTGAACTTAGTGCTCTAGTAGAGAAGGAGAAAGATTACAGTGGGGGTCTCCTGTTGAGATGCTGAGCTCCAATCTGGAAAGGACTTCGATCAAAGCGACAAATTCCGGAGCGAAAACTAAATTTAGGCTACCCTTCTTCAACCGTTGGGTCCTGACTGAGCTAAGTTTAAGATTGCCCTTTTATTCCTCTTAAACAAGATCAATGGATGGACGTCTAAGTCCGTAATGCTTGCTTTGTGTCATCCTAATGACAACTTTTACTTACTTTTCGAGTGTTTAGTGATATTATAATTTGTTGCTGTACCTGCTTTCTAATCTGCTTCACTCAAGTTCTTCTTGCCTAATTGTGTGGCACGACTATTCATCTGATTAAAAAAACAAGTGAATATGAATAATAACACTAGTAACAATAATAACAGTAGTACTAATAACTTAACGAAGTCGACCTGTCTTCACCTATCCCTTGCCAATTAATATTTAACCTAAGGAAATATCTCGGAACCTTTTGATGCCTTCTATTAGATCGCTCGGAAAGTATTTATCTGTAAACTTCGCAATAATCCAGGTTTTCTTTGAATGTTGCGTAAGTCTCCGTAGAAATACTGTATAAAAACACTGCCCTCCTATATCCGGCCGGCTCACTCTTCCGTATTATTTCACCACTCTCGTTCGACACGTACTCCTTTACGACTTCGAATCTGGCCACTCCGCTGTGAAGTCCATCGAAACTTATGTCAAGTATTCGGTTCTGAGCAGCCCCTTCTGAGCGGGAGTGCGCGCCTGGTTCCAGCGCTTCAAAGCCGGAAACAAGGAGCTCGAGATGAGCCTCACTCTGGTCGTCCGACTGGGTTAGACGAACTGAAGAAACTGGTAATGGGTAGTGGGTAGCGGGTAGTATCCTCATAAAGTATTTCTATGGAGACTTCAAAACATTCCAGAAATAATCTGCATTATTGCGAAATTTTCGGCAGATACTTTCCGAACGAATGAATAAAAGTAACGCGACACTAGCAACTGTCTACTTTCTTCGTCAGATTCATCAAAGACACTTGACTGCACTTTTGTTAGTTGCTAGAGAATCTGTGATGTCGTTTTTACAAGTTGTTAGTTGCCATACGTGGTTACTGTGATCGCTTGTCGTCTGCACTCCGTCAGATAACATTTATGACCTTGATTTATGATTATAGAGGATCGATGCCCGCTATCTCACTCGCTTCGGGTCAACGTACGCCCCTTCGCTGCGCCACTAGCATCAGTCGACCGCTTGCCTCGTCGAGGGCGACCGCTCTCGCAGCCGGCGCCGCCGCAGCAGCCGCCGACGGCGCGACGGGCGCCGCGTTCGCGATCCGCCCGACCAGCGCCTCCCCCTGTACAACCGTCGCATTCGTGCACACCATTCATTCCTCCACCTGCACTGCTGTCTAGCCAGCCATTCTGCTCTGCTGTTAATGTCCGTTACTACCGTGAAGCCCTATGGACCCGAGCACGCGAGCATAATGCTGTCCGTCACAAGTATATCTTCGGTCGTCACTTAAAAACTAATCAATTTTCGAAACCTCTCGCTACTGCAGCGGTCAGCGCTAGCCTGAGGAGAGTGCAAACGTTATTCCCGACCTAGGCTGGATAACCGTATATGGGGAACTATCGACATCTGTGAATACCTCTGCTTAATTGCATCGTGAAACCCTCAAGAATAACTTGAGTTCTGTGCAGTTTCTCAGGAATTCAGTAGAAAGGCAGGGCAAGGTAATTTCCTCAAAATTAGTTTTCAGTTAGTGTACTTATTCGTGCTTTCTGGATGACCCCGACTGAGATCATCACCATAAGCACACTGTAGATGTGCTTATTTTGGTTATCTCGCCCGGATAAATCCAGCTTCGTGCCCGTCCGTCCCTCGTTAATGGCAAAGAGATGCTGCTTTTCTCGTCATAACCAATATATCTTCCCTTGGAAATACCTCTTCTTATGGAATGTCTGTTTATTACTCCAGACGATACAGTAATGTTATATACATCAGCTTCATAGATGTTCTTACAAATCCTCCACGCTGAGTGATTTTGGTTGTGAAGAGTCGTTGCCATACCTGAATGAAAATCGCGTTTAAACTTGAGCAAAAGAATTAGAAATCTGGAAAAATGTTTGAAAGAACTTATAATTTTTCTAAGCTCTTTTGCTTGAGACTGGCAACAAAACTGGGCGCTTCGTCGTTGGTTACACCGCGACTGGTGCTTGCTGCGGACCTTAATGTTAAACAAAGATACGCTGGGGGCCATGCGACGAGCGGAACGGCATCAAGTTTCTTACTTGCCGGTTCGTTGATCCGGTTTCGAGTAAAATTTACTCATCACTTTGTTCTCCGTGCGAATGGTGTCCGCGACACTCCCCAGTTTCTTGCTTTGTTTCGACGATGTGCTCAGATTTGGGTAGAATGGATATTTGTTCAGGTACTGTATCTAGAATGAATTGTATCTAAAAATTGGAAGAATGACGGCACAAACATTGAAAGCGCTCCATCTTAATTGCAGAATTTTAGGCAGATGCTCTGTTTAAGCATCTCCATTTCCTGCTCATTGACGTGGATGGCTTTTTAGATATCAGTGAGCATTAGCGCATGCTAACCTGTTAGCAGATGCCAGTTAATATTTCGAGAACGTATCTAAGGACATAAACACGGAATGGAGTTCATTAAATGGTAACTAGTCAAATGAACGATCAAGTTGCCTTCCTCATGTATGAGTAGCATACAAACTTCTGTTGTCCTATTTCTCTCGTTGCATAATACATTAGCCATTTTTCACCTGTCCATTTACAGTAGTCAGACAATTAATGCGGTTATGCTGAGTTCATTTTATTTTATTTTTT
>KN549364.1:102863-116893 GCA_000797555.1 Oesophagostomum dentatum | reverse complement strand
GCAAGTCTGTGAAATATATGTACCGTCACCGTATGTCTGTTCCGTCCATTCCAAGCAAAAAATGAACTGAATTCGAAAAAATATGGGGGAGTAGTGAAGGATTCTCTGCTTTTGAGAAGAGTGAGCTGTTTAGAGTGGAAGAAAATTCGTTTCTTTTCGTTTATAAGATGTTTAGAAACAAGTACTGCTGCAAACAATCTCCCTTAACAATGTTTTCTCACTCCACATAAACAGTGAAGAAGTGCTCGGTCGCTGTTTATGAAGCGTACCGTTTCCGTTGACATGCAACTGTGCAAGAGTGATTCAAACAGCTTCGGTTCTTTCTAAAATTATTCTGCCAGATGAGAGGTCGTTTTTAGACAGTTCTTTCGTAGGTGGAAACAGCTATTCAAAGCTGCAGTTTTTCGGCATTGTTTATTAGTTTCTACACTTGGGAAAAGTCAGCGATCTATTAAGGTAAAAACAACTTTCAGAACGTTGGACCTTTGCGTGGCTAAAATATGGTAGTCCAGCCCAGCGTAGTGAAAAATCCATTCAAGTATGAAAACGAACGCGCTTTTAGTTTTCTTTCGCGGCTTCACAATATCTGAAACAGCTCGACTTCCGAGATAAAGGAACTTCACTGTGGACTATGACGCTGTAGGCTTGAGAAGTAGCAGAGTGAACTGCTAGCATAAAGCACAAGAGCGCAAGTAAACCCACGTCAAGAATTATTCAATTTACGGCTCGATAATTTCTAACTTCCGTTAGTTTTTTTAATACAAACGCTTGAGCGATTCAATTTTGAGAAAACAAAATTTCTTAACCTCAAGTCTATGCCATGTTCGACATAGCTGCATATAGTAGGGAAAAGCTGGGCTCTAGCAAACTCGTGCAATGTGTCAGAAAGGAAGAAATTTATGCATAACGAAAAAACTGCTAAATAATTGTCAAGCTATGAAAAACTCGACAAATGGAGTAGAATAGCGCTGGGCGTAGTAGCTAGTACCGGTTGCATTGCTCTGACTGATATCTTCCTGCCATTACTACGTAATTACTCTCAAGACTGCAACAGCATGCCCTTCATCCAGAGCTTGTCAACCCTTAAACTGCGTAAACTTCTCCTTTTACGGCCGCTGTACTGCAGTACCGAACTACTGAGGGACATGAGATAGTCCTGCACGAATCCGAGATGAAGGAACCTGTGTTGTTGCAAGAGAACTTGAGACGTCCCTATCAAATTCGCGTGCTTAATGTTCCCAGTAGCACTTCTGGAAGGATGCCAAGAATGTGAAACTTGGCCGTAGCCGAATTCGAGATTCTATCCACCTGAGGGCTGCACTCTGCTTCTCAGATGTTCTATGCAAAAGAAGTCTTGCACAAAGTTCTTCGCATCTGCAGGCGAGAATTTGCCTGCAAAAATTAAAGTTATTTTTCCCTCGTTTTGATAGTTTCTGTTCACAAAAGAATTTCCCTACTTGTCCAGCAGTGCATGACACTATCGGATTCACTTCAGCACTTGGAGTATTCGGACTGAGTTCAATGTCCATCTTCAGTGGCAATAACTTCAGAAGTTCATGGTATGAAAGAAACATTAAATTGACAGTTTGTGCTTTACAGTCTCGATCTGTTGCTCGTAGTCTCAGGTATGAAGCTGGAATTGGAAGCTATCACTTTGAAGAAGATTCGCCTAACAGAGAGGCTTACTACTGAATATGGAAAGATAAGCGAGTTTCACAACAATGTGGATTTTATACTCAATCTGTCTCTCCCTGGTTTTGAAATGGGATTTCGTTTCAAATTCAAACGCCAGTGATTGTAAATTCACAGTGACTCTGTGGGAGATCATTTCTGCCTTGTGTGAGGATAATCATTGCTTTAAAATATTACTTTTTCTCCCCACTTTCATCCTGCACAACACTACACCGAAAACAGGCAACAAACTAATACTTCAGTCAATTGGAGCGATGTTCGAGCGACTTTCAAGTGAAATGTCACTAAATCCTTTTTTGCGCATATGCGTTACTCATGTAGATTGATAGCTTAGCTGGCTTTGTTTACCCAGAATTGCTGTGAGCAGGCGTTCATAGCATAAAATTATATATAGAACCTCAACTACAAACAAACGACGCTTTCGGGGAAAGGACATCATGAATCTTCCAAGTTTTCAGATTCCGAAGAAGGCGACGATACGGAGCTGTTTGCCTCAATAGAGCTGGTTAAGAATCTTGACGTTCGCTCAAGAAAGCTACACTGCACGGCTACTACTAAAACAAAGAAAGTCGAACATGTGAAATATGCGGTTTCGGAAAATAAAACCAACTTTTTTAGATGTTGTTTTGCATATTACAACGGCTTCCGTGCTATCGTTTTCATGTTTGACAGTGTTTCTCCTTTTTCTTCCATTTTTGAACATAATACTCATGGCCCTTTAGAATGGATACACATGCGGTTACACAGTCAAAGCACTTGCTTGGTCATTCTGTTGCGCTTTGTAGAGTTTTCAGTAACTGTTGTAATCCGATTTGAAGCTTTTCATTGAAGGTCTTTTTGGTTTTTAATTTTAGATGTTGCAGTAAGTGCACGTGTAACCCGTCTGCACATGCAATGCGTTTCCATCATCTCATTTCATGTTCTTCGGCAATTTCCAGAAATAATCAAATTCATTTCCCAGTAGCTCAGTTAGAATGCCCAGCATGGATTTGGGCATGTCTGAATGAACGTTTGGTAGATGTCTTTGGTGACCGACATTATTACGGTGTGTATTGTTGTTTTGTTCAAAACCGGCCGCGATTTCAGCACCTGAAATTTGGTCTGTCTGCAATGAAATGGTCAGAATGAATAAAATGCCTCACCTGGTAGATCCCCTCAGCATTTACACGACTTTGCCCCAGTTGCTTCATGCAATCATTTCCAGGACCGCGACGATTGTCGAGGTAAAGAGGTTCCTGAATAAGCGGAACACTTCCATAAATTCACTATAATTCACGTCGTGTGCTGTGCATAGGACCGATTTTTTGCTTAACCGATTTTTAACTGGATATTTTCTGTCAGAGCTTTGCGATACTCAAAAATTTCGACAGACTAATGCAAATGGTGTGGGTGATTACGCTCAGCATTTCCCAGCACTGAATAATTTCTCTTCGTTTTTCATGCTTATGAGGACATACCTGTTGCAAAGTTTCACAGTTTTCCTATAATTTGCAGGCACTCACCTTGTCTGGATCGTAGTTCGTCTGGAGCAGAAACCAGTCATTGTCTCCATCAAAAAGCTTGCGCTCAAACTGGACGCTTGTAACATTGCGCACAATCACGGATCCCTCTCCTTAAGTATCGTTAAATTCGCATTGTCAATCCTGTTAAGTAGCAAATTACCTGGTTTATTTCCTCCAAGAATGAAATATGCACCAGAAAGCAATGGAACATCGTAAATAAACTGTCTAGCTTCCTAAACATTTGAAAGCTTCTACATCATATTTAAAAGAGCTTCTGTAGGTAACCTACATCGAAAGTATTAGCTTCTTCGAAAATCTTTCTGTCGAAGTACATGGCGAACTGGATGTCAGGACGATCGCCATTCAACCATGCAATAACGTTCTTTATGTCGGGTTCCACTTTGGAGTTCATTGAAAGGGAAAAGGCATTCGGCTTCATTCCTGGAAAGAGGGCTTTAGCATGAAGCCGGCAGTTTGCGGGTAGTGCCGGAGTTTGAGTAGGTCGTTTCTCGTTGGATCCGTGCTTTTTAGGGAAGCAGCTAACAACTTAAATGACATCTCAGAGTGCTTCGAAGCGAGTGAAAGATGGAGCCCAAAGCTGCCGGCACGCCCTGTCTAGGCTTCAAGCCCTATCCTTGGAATCATTTATATTTGGGGCTCTTAATGCTGCTAAGTGCTTACAGCATTGCCCTTCTAAGCAGAAACCGCGACAAAAGATGTCTGTGGCTTAGGCTCGTAGACAGCTTTTTTTCTCTTATTTGAGATGTCCAGTTTGTGTTTTACACATAAAGACGCAGAAGTCAACTTAAAATGAGCTATCAAATTGCTCTAGAACACTGAGCTGAAACAAAATAAAAAAATACTCTGAATACATGTAAAGGCCGCAGAAAAAACAAAGCAGAACTCGTTACCATTTGCAAGCGTGTGTCCGTTACTTCAGCAGAAAAGCAAATGAAATTCCCAAAAACTTTGCTTTGATACCAAAGACCTGGGTTGGATATCAAACAGCTTCAAAATAGTGTTTATCATACCTGTAAGTATCCCAACGTGACCAGCAAGCGTGGTTCCTTTGAATAGTACCGTGCCATTACGAATGAAGTTTAGATTAACGGTGACATTTTTAAGTGTGTCGCTGAGATCCCACGATTGTGCATCGATATTCCATACGAAAAGCTGCCCGAAATCAAGATTTCTGAAAAATGTAGGGGTCTCGGCAGTGTAACTGCTTACAGCGTTATGCTTACCTTGCATGCCACATATCTTTGTTGCCTAGTTGGTTGCGCTACTATGGAGGTGCAAAAGCGAGATAACTCGTAGAAAATGTTCAGAAATGCCAGCTGACCGAGATTGCATCCAAGCTCGTCAGCAATGCCCTGAGAAGTACTACTGCTAGCAAACATTTAAACTGTAGAGCCGCTGAGGCTCTAAAATATAAGGATGAATTGGATCACGCATTCCGAAAAGCTCAAGGATGAGTGTAAATCCAGTAAGTGGCTCCTCTTCCCAAACTAGTCATGCTTTAGGTAAATTCGCACGAAATACAGCCAATTCTACGAACTAGTGACTGCTTCGAGCTTGCCGAATACAATATCATGTAATAGATTGTGGTGGAAGTTCTCGCCGTCTTTAAAGTGCGCCTTTCTAGCACTATGACTTCAAGTCTGGCGAATCAGCACCCCATCCAGTCGTCGCACTAATGCTGCATTAAGCCGCTGCCTACCTCCGCCGCACTCACCGTACAGTCCGCAACCTGCGTCAGCAGACAACCACCCTTTTCTGTCTCTTTCTAACGATATGCAGGCAAAACATTTGGTGATGAAGATGACATGGTTCGATAGTGAACAATTTTTTCGAGCCAAAGCCAGGACTGTTCTGTGCTGAAGGCACCACAAGTCTGCCCGAAAAGTAACACGAGTGATAAACGCGATGATGATTATTTCATTTCCTAATTTGTTTCCCTATTTTTAAAAGTAAATAGGATATAATGTTTCAACGTCGGAACTTCTTCCACAAACTAATGCTTCGTAAGTTCTCCTGGCTCTGTTGCGAACGTCATTACGTCTTGAGCTCGTGACTTCGAAACAAGTTCATGAGTTCGAGAGATCGTGACATGTTCGCAGCATCTTCGTATGCCTATCTCACGCGTATGAGAGGATGAGAACCACCTTGCGTCTAAATTGTACATTCCATGGACCCGCAAGCTCGTGATATGGCCGGGGCTAGTACAGGACCTGAGATCAAATACGAGAGCTTTTTTAGCTGTCCTAATAAAAAAAAACATGGATATGCTGCACCATCTGTCTACCGTGAATATGTGGAGATGACACCTCTCCTTTTCACAGCGAGAGGGTATATATTAGGGGAGTGAAGTGGGGAAATATTCTCGTTCACGGTTTTGAGACGGATCCGTATAGCAACAAATAATCTCGTCAATTTCAGTTTTTAAGGCTTTCTAGAATGAATACAGAACTTTATAATTCGCCTAACTAATGCATACGCAATTTCTATTAACAATTCTTAACATTGCGATAGATTCTAATAAACTGCTTACTTGAACTTCATCCTTGTATGGCTCCATGATCATTCCCTCCTCGAATACTTTAAGCATGAGATCCCCCAACATCTCCCAAATTGGAATCCCAGGAATTATTTCGAAGAAGTGCTGAAGCGTTATATTGGCTAGTAACGGCACCGCGTACTTCGATTACTTACCCCTAGAACATCAAAAACAGCCTGTATTTGATTCTTAAACGGCCTCACGACGTGCTTAAATCGCTCTTTTGGAGGTGCATCAAGATCGACGTTAAACCAAGGGACCTAAAAAGAACCCTTTTTTTCGCGAGGAGGCTACCCTCAGAGTTACCTCCATGGACTGCGCTGGGTCGTAGAGGTTGGCCTCCCCGACACGGCATTCTGTAGGGAAATCTGGATTAGGAACTATCCTTGCTTCGCACAGGTAGGACTGCAAACAGTGCTATTAAGTATAAGCTGTTTCCTCGGTGCATTGCCCATCTTTTTGAACAGTCATATTTTTACGCTTTTTTTATTTTTGGAAGGTTTTGAAGCAAAAGCCCATGTCGAAGACGATCCAATTCTACCGCTGAATAATCGAACAGGTAAACTCTTCTCAAGAGAAAAAGCTGATATTTCTTTGCAAAAACGGTGATAAAAGAAATTTCTGTCTAAAGAATTCCTAACGAAAGCAAACTGCTGCAAACTCCCATTAAAACAAATGACCGCAGGGGTCACAATCTAAAGCATCGCTTGAGTCTGGCTCGAAATCAAAGCGTGAAGTGCGAACAAAAGATTTTTGAAAGGTAGCTTCTGAATACTTTCTAAAAAGAGACAAATGCCTAGAAGTTAATGTTAGGTTTATGGATTACTCAGAAAAAGTCCTTTCTAATCAACACGCTTAACTAGACTGGGCAAAATTTGAGGAAGCACGTGTTAATTAGCTGGTAGTAGTTAGTTAATTAGTTGTTGTAAAAACAATGCACACTGAGAAACGAGAATATGTCAATCACTGCACTTCAGATTTGGGATTGCTCATCCTCGCCTTTAGCTCGATGAGAACGACTAGTCTTCATAGTTAATCTATTTAAAAATATTTCAAGTAAAAGAAAACGTTTGAGGAGAGTGCAATAGAAACCTTTTAGATAATGCCAAAAAAAACCAATAGTCATACTACGTCTGGCCAGCTGAGAACGAGCCTGCATCGCTGAAAATTGTGAAATTCGGGATATTTTTTGTATTACATAGTCGACTGGGTAAAGACAGACGACAATGTCTCATTTTTTCTGCCTTTTTATAATTCGATGGAGTATAGCAAAAGATAAATTTTTATGTCTTAGCGGTGATAAACAAGGGGACACATTTTTAAATGCAAAAATCGCAGAAACATGGAATTTTGCGCACCAAACACAAAAATGTACGACAACGGCTAAATTGCTCAGGAGGAGAACCGAGCCGACCCGGTGTATTTCTTGGATGTTATTGAATTATGTAAGAAATCAAATGTTTTTTCTCTTTATGGTCGCAGCAGAAATTTCCGAAATTTTTGAATGTTACAGCAGAAGCATGTAGTTAGCTCTGCGCAAGCTTGAGGCTCGTAGTAAAGTTCATTCAGCCGAGGACCGACGAAAAAATTCTCAGCAGAACTTTGGCAAGGCCCACCAGTTTCCGAGGATAGCCAGCTGACCCCATTGCAGAAGTTATTCCAAAACTCTGGAAAATTATCCCAGCACTTTCCTAACTGCGCAGCTTAAAAATTGTGAGTCAGCTCCAGAACATCAGAATGCATGATTGAAAACGAATAAACATCCTACTTTTCTACGTCAAAACGGCGGGTGTCGACCAAGCAGTAAATCAACACTGGACAACAGCTTCCAATATTTCGCGCGCCTTCTTCTTAGCTGAAGCTAATTCTCTCAGCTCATTACAAGAGAAATGCTTCCAAACAAAATATTATGAACACGACTTGCCTTTTCCTCCATGCTTACACAATATTTCGTGCAGTTTTAACGAGTTTGTGTTAAGAATCCGTGCTCTAGCCACGATTCATTCCTGCTACATATCTGACTCAATTTCGCACCAACTGTGTCTTTTTTAAAGTTGTTCCCGAGCACCTTAGCAAAATGTGCGCTATTTCGCATAAAAACTTGGACTGAGTTTTTTGAAGATCTAAGGCTGAGTTTTGATCGTATATCGGCGGATTGTCTTACTTTTTCTCAGCCGAGTATTCCATCTGTCAGCAGAGCTTGCTATTTTGTATCGACGGATACCAGTTCAATTCAGGTGAGCTGAACGGCTTTCAGTGGAGTTTTCATTTAAGATCATCTTAACTGAGTGAACTTTAATACGGACCTGAAGAAGGTTATCTATGTTTCGTAGCGTTTAGTGTTGTCTACGCAGTTTTCTGCAAAGAAAACCAACGATTCCAGTAAAACATCTTCAAAAGCAACGTTTCGGCTTGGTACTAAGGAATGAACGCGAATTTGCGTTTGTTATCTATTTCTAGAATTTAGTGCTACACGATTTATTTATATTTGTACTTATTGATTTTCGTTTCCTAGAACTAAAGCATTATGGTTCAAGTTTAGCGTTTACTTTGACGTGCATAATTGGTCTCAAATTCAAGAGAAAAATTAACAGAGAAACGTCCACGTGTGGCATTGGCATTCCAACAAAAATATACTACAAGATGAGATAGTACTTTAGCAGCATGGGTTTCTTCAGTTTCTTTATGCTTCTGCAAAAACTTACTGCCACTGTAAGGAGTACGCAGCCGAAGACGAACATAGCAGAACGCTACTGCGACTAGCACCGCAATCTTACCGGTCCTTATCAACACCAGCCTTGCGGATTCAGCGTTTTCTTTAGTCTCGCTCATACAGCGATTACAAATGTAACATGGTTCCGTGCGTGGTCTGACAGTACATGGTACTTTTCTTCAGTATTTCGCACTCCATTATTGTCAGAACTTCGAAGAAGATCGAAAAAGTCGAGACCTTGTAAAAGCACATGACGTCAGGCTTTAGTAAATGTTATCAGTAGCTTTCCGATAACAGTGGCAGCCTTGCATTTTCCCACGCTCTTACGCTGATTTACAGGCGATTTCGTGCTAATACTGTACACAGCTCGTTCGAAAACTTTGTGGAAGTGGCATGCTCAAGAAACCGAGTAAGGTATCAACTGCACAGATTGCTGGGTCTATACTGGGAAGCATATTTTGAGTTCTTGAAAGATTTAAAATGCAAAACCATAAGTACGCTAATGATAAAAGCATTTAGAGCATTTATGATTTGCTACTATCTTTGCCCTATTTTGATAAGCTGGTGAGAGTTTTATCGAGATTTGGATATGGAAATCGGTAAACCCTTCAAATGGCTGCTTCTCTCATCCCTGAAGAATCCCGGATTTTCTAATATGCCTTATACATGATAACTGGACAGTAAGCGACTGCTGTTCACTCGCGACAGGTTTCCTGCAACAAGCACCTATCGGTATTCCAGGGAAGCTCAGGTGAGTTTGTCAGTGCAAAGTTTGGCTAGTTTTGTTGTACCCTTGATTCAAAAAATCTCACTGTTTAAAAGGCTATTAAAAGAGAGCTTCCTCACTTATAAATACACGAATTTCGTCAGGAAGTCTGAACATAGCAATTTTTGTAAAGGAAAGTTTGGTCAAACAATGCAGATTCACTACTGCAAACTGACACCTCATAAATGCTTGATAAATTGAGTTCTGTTGAGTTATATAGCCTATCTAGGGCAAAACATTCACGTTTTGTTTGACCGGAATGTTCTTTCACCTTCGAAATGAATCTAGGGTCTAGGTTTAGTAGAGTTTTCTTTTTGTGCGGATCATTTCTGCTCCGAGAAATTCTTTTGAGCTCATGAGACATGTCGAACTCACTTATAAACACTGGATTTTTGTTAGAGAAGCCTAGCAGAAAAAAGAAACAGTCTGCGCTGACAGAATACAAAACACAACAGAATAGAGGCCAGTACCGTTCTGAAAAGCTCAGCCGGCCTTCCTTGGACGGCTAATAGTCGTTTGTTCTAGGATGCCTGTCGCAAATGAAAGGCACTCACGTACTGCAGAGTAGCAAGCGGTGTCGGATTGTCACGCGCGCGCGGCACAGCAGTAAATCCGGGATCTTTAGGGATGAGAAATACCGCCATTTGAAGAGTCTATATATTTCTACCCAAATACCTCGGTGAAACCTCATCGGCATATCAAATTAGATGGCAATGTTGGCAGTAAATCCGAAACGCCCTTCACATTGCTCTTTTCTAGAACTGTTGGAGAGT
The DNA here is from genome assembly GCA_000797555.1 of Oesophagostomum dentatum. NCBI lineage: Eukaryota > Metazoa > Nematoda > Chromadorea > Rhabditida > Strongylidae > Oesophagostomum > Oesophagostomum dentatum. Next base: position 106,890 of record KN549364.1, on the reverse strand, counting down.
TCTCTTTTGCTGTGAAATTATTCTCTACTAGGTGCCCTACAGTTTTGAAATAACAGAAAAAATTTTAACAAACCATAAGATGCATGCAATATGAGCTCGTAGAGTTGTGAAATGAGCTCCGGAACAATTTTACGCGAGAACCCACATAAAATGTTTGGAATCATCCTAAATTATCAGAATCAGGCTCTATAGTAAAAAAAAACTGGAGGTGTCCTACAGCTGGGATACATACTGTGTGCTCGTAGTAAAGTTCATTCCGCTAAGATGATCTTAAATGAGTGCTCCGCTGAAAGCCAGCCACCTCATCTGAATTAAACTGGCAGTCTCCACCATAACGTAGCAAGCTCTGCTGACAGGTGGAACCCTTGGGTCAGAATAAGCAAAACAAACTGTCGTTGTTTATTCAGAACTCAGCCTTAGTTCTTCGCAGAAACTTAGCTTAAGTTTTTATGCGAAATAACGCACATATGAGGAGACGCAGACGATCGGATGGGATTTTTTCAGCAGCTTCAGAGCAACTTAGAAAAGTCTCAGTTGGTGCAAAATGGTGTCAGATATGTACCCGGAAGGAATCAGGGCTAGAGCGCGGATTCTTAAAACTAGAGCGTGGGAACGGCATGAAATGTTGTGAAAGCGCGAAAGAAAAGAGAAATCATGTTCTGTATATTGTCTGGAAGCGTTTTTCGTCATGAGGAGTCGAGAGAATTAGTTTCAGCCAACAGGAAGGTCCACGAAATATTGGAAGCTGTTATCCACTGCTGACCTACTGCTCAGCCGCCGCCCGCCTTTTGATCTAGAAAAAGTTGAACGTTTTTTCGTTTTAGATTAGGGATTTTTTTCAGAGAAATTCCTGCTGCTTTGGAGGACAGTTGGGGAACTGCTGGGATAATTTTCCAGACTTTTTGAATATCCTTCTGTACTGGGGTTAGCTGAATATTCTCGGAAACCGGCGGCCTTCGCCAAAGTTCTGCTGGCAATTTTTTCGGATCTCGGCTGAATGAGCTTTACTACGAGTCGTAGTGCGGCTACACCGATGAAGCGCCATGTCGATCGCCGTGGTTGAAAGCATAAGAGCCTTGAATGTCTCATGTTCATGGGTGCTCAGATCCAGTGCATATCTAAATAGTTCGGAAATTCCGATGATTTGGCCGGTCCATAGATACACTAACCATAAACTGTCAAGACTTTACCACAATGTTTAGAGTAAAACAAGAGTGCCTTTAAAAGTAAGTGCATGATACAGCTGCGCTCCTTCTATGATAGTGCTCTGAGGGACTTTCGTTGACATAACATTTATTTTTTAGATAAAGGAGTTCCATAAAGAGCTACCAGAATTAAAAGAACTTAACAGAGCGTAATACGAAACTGATTCTACATTTTACCACAATGCTATGCAAGGTTTAGTAATCGTATTGATATCCTTCCATCCGAGTGACTTCCGATGCCATAAACTTGTTATCATGATCCGTTCCGTAGTTAGCTGGTTGTGTGGCATATCGCTCCTGCACACAAAATTTAAATTTCTAGAAAGCAGTGCAAGTGCATACAACATGCGGGAAATTATGCTGAGCACCTCTTCTCTATTAATTGCTGGTGGATCGCGAAGAAGAAACATGAGTGGAGCATATGCGAAGTTGATTATTGCAATCAAGTACATCATTCTAAATTTTGTTTACATCAATTTGAATACGTCTTTCCTGACCGCAGTTTATTGGTTACACAAGGCTTCTGAGGCAATAAATCACAAGATTTTTTTTGATAAGCGGATGTGGTGCACTTACGTTGGAAATCCAACTGACTTAACAAGTGGCCCCGAAAAGAAAGGACCAAGTGCGAATGCAAAACAGAAGGCTGCGTCTGCTATAGCGTAAATGGAACCATACACACCGACATGGCGCAAATCCACAAGGTGTCCCATCAGCGGGAACATGGAAGCGTCGATCATACCTGTTTAATCAGAATACTGCTCAGCTCTTCTCTAAGTACAAATATGCTCTAAGACTGGAGTTCACATACCGATACTGAAACCCATGAAGAGGTGAGGAAAGATGAGCCCGGTAACAGATCTGGCAGACGGAATTGTTAGCAAGCAGAATCCGATCACAACGAGTCCAATGAAGGCAGAAAGCCATCTAAACGGTCCGTATATAGAGTGTTACTGCACTTTGTGCACCGCGCATTTTCGCTGCAAGCCTACTTCTGCTTGAATTTTGAAAAGTTCCAGATTAATGTACCACCATTTACTAACTAATAAAGTTCTTTTCGCTGAAGCGCGCAATTTCGTGCACAGGACTGTTGTTGTTTCTGTGTATAGTAACAGTGAAAAAGCAAGCCTACGTTATGGAGAACTGCAATATTAGAATAACATTCTGTCGACAATTCCTAATAACATAGCTAGCTCAAATGAACAGAAAAGTTTATTACTATATTAGAGTAGTCAGTACGAATTTTGTTAAGCTCACAAAATAGGCTTCGCTGACATTTGGCAGTTTCATCGGACTTAGAATATAACAGAAGAAATGAAACACCAAAATCACCGGATAAAAGACACTGGGGTGGAATTAGAAAAGCAATCCTACTCGTGCATCTGCGTGCAACTATGCTTTGGCAAGGTATGTAGGACTCGTTCATCTAAAGAAGAAGGAATACACTTGCTCACTAGTAACCTAACTTCCTTTGGGAGAAAGCCATTTTAAACTCCGTCAATTAGTGAAGAAAATGAGAAACGCGTCGGTTATTTTAGTCTAAAAGAATTTTGTTCAACGAAAGATACATTACCTAAATTCGCCAGGATGTATGAAGCTCCAGTATTACGTGAAATGTATGCATATTATCATCTCCGCTTAACCGTTATTCATTTTACTGAGCCAGAGAGCACCACACTCGGGAAAAATGCTTTACGAGTTAACATTACTGACATCATAGATATTATATCTACTAGGTTGGCGGAAATGAAACTTCTCCACATCTGCTATGGCTGTGTTTAAATTTCTACAGAGATTCGCTGAAGACGAGAGTGCTAGACATCGAAAGCTCTTGTTTTCTTTTAAACAACTCTTCCAGTCTCGCTACTGCAGCATTTATTATGGCAGATCACATACTTTTTCAGCTTTATGTTCCTTTTTCAAAGACGAGCAAGGGGAAAAGCAACTGATTTTGTCCTTATATTCCTCATATTATGCGCTATCATAGCTCAGGATGCACTTACTTTTTAATAATCCAGGTGGACTTTTCAATGAAACATGAAGTTGTGTATTGCTCCACGCGCATATATAGTTGCTGGTAAGTAGTGATAAGGAATAGTGAAGGACGACAACTTTCCAGCAAATGAAGCACCGCGTGGTTGCATGCAGATATGTTTTAGAACTATAAAGCTAGAAAACCAATAAATTTCATGATTTTGAGGCAGTCGAGCCTCCCTCTTTTTCAGCGCACTTTTCGGTTTTCGCGATCTAAATTTTTTTGTAGAGGATGGTTGTGCAGCTGAAAAAATTCTCGCATTCCTGCAAAGGCATTCTCATTTAATCTGACAAATAATCGTGTAACAACATCGTTTCTAGGAAAAGGTAAAAAATCCCGGAGTGGGGCTTGTTCAAACAGTCTCTCCGGGCATTTTGAAACTCCAGAGTAAGAACTGCTACGAAAGCTCAAGCAATCACTCCCTGATCCTGACGGTACGTATAACCGACGGCAAGAATACAGGTCCACGCCGACCGCGATGCAAGCGCACGCGCCACAGAAACGGAGAGGACCCCACAGAGGCGCTGGGGTAGGTAGGCGCGAAGCATGTGTATTCTAGCTGCATTCGTAGATGTACTGTTCAAAATTACGGCGGTTGCGATTAGCGCTGCGGTAATTTTGAACAGCGGCTCGTAGATATGTATGTTCCTCGTCGGCGGTATGTAAGACTGCCTATATAGATTAGAAGAGTGAGCGACGTTTTGGCTCAACAAATTTGAGGTAACGTTTGCGGAGGTCCCATATGTACCAACCAGTGGCGGTCCAGGGGGGAGGGGCGGGGGGGTGC
>KN549364.1:86782-102615 GCA_000797555.1 Oesophagostomum dentatum | reverse complement strand
CCCCCCGAAAAATTTTTTCTGCGGCCGCCACTGCTACCAACCTAGTAATGGAGGAAATTGAAAATTTCGATGACTTCGTGAAAGAGTTGCGGTGTATGATTCACCTACATCCATATCTCCCACTGCTTTGCAACAAGTATGTAGCTTGAATTGTAAATTCAAAAAAAAACTTTCTATCATGTAGAAAGACCAAAAAGCTGTCGCATATACAAAGCGCAAAGCAGTTCGTTTATACTTCTTATACTGCACATCGTTTACTGCTTACACCATATCGATTTAGATGCTGATGATTTGGTACTTACATTAACTGAATATTGACGTTATTGTATCATTATATCAAACATGCCGAGATTTAGAGAAGGTCGAACATGGCAATTATTGACGTTACTATTCATTACCTACAAAACTTTTGACATCCTTCCCAACTAGACTGTGCGCATTCGGGATTTATAACAACGCCAGTCTTCATCTTACATTGATTACATCCTTGCATCCTCGGTAGAGTGAAGCTGGGTGCGAGTAAAGCGACACGAAGGTAATGCACCTCGCCGCTGTTTGTTTGGAGCACTTGGTCAGTGAGGTCTGACTGGACAAAGCATAAGACTTATGGGAAAGCGATGACATTTTTTGAAGCCCACTGCATTTGCGTGGAAATTACCCTCCGAGAAGCGGTATAAAGCACTCATGTAAACCTAATCTACACCACAAAAAATAAGCAAGCTACCTGCCCATCTTATGAGCGAGCGGTCCAAATATATTAGTTCCGACTAGGTAAGAGATAGACGCCGGCAGAAATGCTGCTCCTCTTTCAAGTGATCCTGCTTGCCACGTTTCCATCATCCAAAGGGGCAGTGACGGTTCCAGCATTGCTATTCCGAGGTTACCGATAGTGATTGCTCCTAAAATGTAAAAAAGTGAGCAACACACAAGAAACGACGGAGCCACACTTGATTTTCAAGGCAAGCTTTTTTTGCAACATTGTTGTGAAAAGATTTCTTATAAATTTGAAGAGTTGTTTCAATTCGTAACTTTAGGAGTTGTTGGGACGGTGAACCACCTCCTCTTCACCAGGGCTATAGGGGACTCTGATAATTCATTGATACTTGACTGAGCTCATTTATTTTTCCTTGCAAAGTGTGCATTTTCTCGCTGTACAAATTTGCGCTGAGGTAGACCTGCTCCGTTTCTCACTACTCATAGAAACTATTTCAACATTACCGAGCTAAACCACCGATACTGACTGTGCTACCAAAACAAGAACGCCAAGGGGTGATTTCTATTTCTACCTATCCCAAGAAAATCGGCGTATACTTCCAGGCCGATGCCGTCGGAGTTTGACGTCTACTTATCATTAGGTTCGATTTTCACTGGCGATCTCGTAGTCAATTTGGGCACGTCAATTCAAGAGTCGCCTGCATCTGACACTCGCATTGAGTGCGCTTGCAAAAAAGTTACCCATGCTCCGTTGGAGCGCAAGGCAAAACGGTTGTCCATCCTAGACTTGTCGAGAACACTGATGAATTCGCCTGGATATTTCCGTTCAACAATATCGTCGCACTAGGGTTTCGAGTTCTTAGTCTTAGTCGGCCAGCTTTTCTTTTCGGAACAATTACCAGTGTGCTCCGGAAACTTGCAGGTAGCATAACTATCATCGATCGCTAAGGAAACAAATGTATTATGCAGGCAATGCGCCACGGATTACATAGCACTGCACTAAGAGCTTGGAAATTTTGGCGAAAACCCTGACCTGCAGCCACAATGATGTAGGGATCCTTCGCTAGCTGCTTGATCGTCGACCCTTCCGGTTCGCCTCGATCCACTTTCGGTTGAAGGACCACGAATTGCAAAGCTGTAAATAGTTACCTCCTTGAAAGTGGGACTGGTCAGCAGATATGATTTTCATAATTTACAGCCATCGAATAGAGCAAGGAGCGCGAGCAGGATGAATGGCAGTTCTTTTCCGGCCCACTGGTATAGAACTCCTCCATACGGTGGTCCAACGAGTACTCCTAGGGCCAAACCTCCTAGAGCGACTCCCATGGCGCTTCCTCTTTCGGCGTCATCTGGGTATGCCTGTGCTAGCATTCCCATACCTGGATATTAATTAAATACCTATTTATCTTATTAAGTAGGAGTTTTCTTTTGCGAAACACAACCTGAGGTACTGGTACAGGCTGATCCTATTCCCTGCATAGCTCTAGCGAACCATAATGTCCCAAAAGATGATCCAAAAGCGAAGAGGATTGTCGACAGAAACATTATAACGAATCCGGCAAACATCGGAAGTGTGTACCCAATTCTAAAAGGTGAGACATGTTCACTTTCTCAGAAGCACTTCAAAAGTAGAAAAAGGACTTGTTTGTGAGAGGTCCTATCCAAGGATTCGTCACCAGCTGAACCAAAGCCTTTGATCCAAACATGATTCCGACTTGTACGTTTTCTCTGGCGAGAATTTCATGCCTCTCACCTTGCTGATATGGTGCAGGAACATTTGCTACGGTGGTTGGTCGCAATCTTTGCCTGAAGAGATTCCATCGATTGTTCCAAGCAATTTTGCAACGCTTCGAATAAAGTTTTGCCCAAACCTTTCGCTATAACCTATGGTCTCCTTTCTGGATGACGGTTTCTTGAATCCTTGCTTTGTTTTCTTACGACTCTTCTCGTATTTTCTTTGCGGGGCTAGCGGATTTTCGTCCCAAGGAATGTCCTCTCCCGTACTGCCTGGCATCGGCATATCCCATGCGTCGTCATCCCAAACAATCTGAACAATTCTGATTTCAGAAAAGCCTGGCAGTGAAGTTGGCTGCTCACCTGTCTCTTCTCAATTTCGTGATCGTCTGATGGCTTATTATAAAGAAGCATATCAGTTGTGTTTGGATGAGAAATTCGCAGCAGATACTCAGGAATAATTGGAACTAAATACAGAAACATGAAATTTTTGAAAGTACGAAACATCGGAGAGGGTCTTACCTACTGTTGTCAACAACATATTGTCCAAGAAAAGTGCTACATAAACAATGAGGAGCAGGACCTTCCTATTGTTTCTGTACGACGTTATGGCTTCATAAAGGGTCATTTCCTGAAAGCGTGGAAATTAGGCGCAACAGGTCCAAATCTCAAAACGTTTCAGAAGGAGATCGCATTTCCTGCGAATCCCTCGGTATTCTGTTTCCAGAATTCCTCAGTCGGACCAGATTCACCAGTGAGTATGAGGCGGATACGTATGTATGAACGTCGACTTTGTGAGCGAGCAGTGAGATTTTTGGATGTCGTGGGCGGAGCTATAGACTCTATTCGGACTGCGAAAGGTTCAACGATAAAGCGAGATGTGGCGAAGGTTTCTGCAGGCTACAACTTTTGGGGATGAAAATCTGACAAATACGAATAAAAGTATGGCGACAGCACGGGAATACTAAAGATATAGGCACTGCTGATCCTGCCAGTCTTCTCGCGATTCTTTCCTCAACCACCGTTACGAAGAAGCCAGCGAGGAGCAGATCTCCAGTGTGGACGTTGATTTGTATAGCTGGTTTAGATTTGCTGGTTTGCGTGGATATCAGTTTCCCACAAAGGTGATTAGTGGCAGAAAGCTGCTGTGGGAAATATGATATATTGCTTTGTGTGTTAAGATCGCAGCTACAAAATTAGACGGTGAGACTCGACAGAACCGCCGTAAACTTCAATTCTACTGCAGAATATGCGAGAAGTTCAGAAGAGATTCTCCAGCGAGATGACTTCACACGCACTTCTACCCTTGAATTCTGCGAAAGTGGTACAGAGTGGTTAATCCTTCTCTTTCTAGGTGGGGTTCCATTTGCATGCACAAAGCTAAGATCATTTATTATTTGCGTAAAGCGAAGCGCAGTTCTATAAAAATCCTATTACTTCCTAGAAGATTCGCTGCATTGGAAGAGACGCTGCATTAGTTGCGATTTAAAACGCCACCTAAATTTCATACTGCTATTTCTTTATAGTGTGACAATTACAACTGCTAACACAGTTAGCTTCGGATCTCGAGGACTCACTGAGGTGGAAATATGGAATAGCTAGCTGAGTGGGTGATGGGTGTTAAGAGGGAGGTGCACGCATATGGTAGGAAATGAGTTGCCGGAAAACGCACACCAAATGCGAAAGCTAATAAATTAGCCTCGGAGGGTTGGTTTACGTTCGTTAGGCATTCTGGCTCCTGATGGGTTCATGGAGCCTGTTAGTGGCCGAGCTCCTACATGTCTAAGGTAGCATGATAAGTATCCACAAGCTCTGGATGATTTTTTTTGAATTTTGCCGTCAGACTGCTAAAATATATATTTAGATGAATATAGATGTTGATAAAAAACTTATAAAAATTTATTAATTTTATCATCGACCGTGTTAGCACAACGCTGGATCCCTAAAGGATGTACATTCCACCCTTGCTGAATGGGGGCGCGTTCGCGGTTAAGAAGCGCATAACAATCCTAGACTTAATATGCACATTTTCAGTTGTTTACAAAAATGAAATTTTCACTGAATGAGTTGTACGTACAGATGAAAAAGATGTACTGAACTATCTTATTTCTCCTTCATAAACAATCCATTGTAAATTCACTCACTCCATAACTGTTCCGGTTTTTTTTGTACTTTTTACTAGTAAACTTGTTTAAAAAACACAACAAAAGCAGCAAGGGCATTGAAAGTTTTGAGGAAAGTACGATTATGGAGGAATTTTGAAAGAAGTTCTTCTTTTTCGAGCCTTCTTCAACAGATATTTTTACACAAATGTCCTATTAGTTCAAAATGATCATGGCACTTCTACGCCTATACGCATCAGAGATGTGAAATCACATACATTTCTGCTCGCACATCACAAAGCAACTCCTGCGAAAGTGTGAGCATATCGCTTCTATTACAGGAGAGCAGAGCACTTAGTGATAGCACGTTCAGATGCTTGTCGTTCCAGCACGCTTAGACGGCTTCAGGCCTACTCTGGAGCGAGTATCAGCTGAACCACCGCGGCTGTTTTTTTTTCAGTTTCATCAGAGTATCTTCTCTCTGCTGAATTCGCATTTTTTATTGTTATGTGGAACACCTCGGAGTTGTCATTTCTCAGTGAACCTTCAGAAGTAATTCAGTGGAGGGTTTAGTTTTACTGTGCTTTTACGATTCTCGAGTTCATGCAGCTGTTCTATGAACAGCTCAGGGCTTGTTGACGGCTCAAGGTTAACCCTGCTTAGTTAAGCGTTCATCAAGGTTTTGAAGCAAATTCGGTGATAGCCGGTCTGCGCACCTTCGAGCGTGCGCTCGAAAGCCTGTCGTACGCTACTGGCACATCATGTAGTCTGCCCTACCCTTGTGAGAGTAACACCTTGCTCACAAAATAAACTAAGCCGATGCTTCAGCCATCTTCGATATCCCGGTAATGCCTTGCATAACCGATCCAGAAATGTAGCAACACATTCAAACAACGAACAGTTTCTAAGAAAAATTTTAGAGATATCTATAAAAGCGTATTAAGCTCTTTAAATGAACAAATAGATGATTGCTGAGTGGATGATTCAAATGCGAACAATGGTTCTAAATATAGGTACTTCTGCGTACGAAAAGTAGCATAACCTAGCTATTAGAGTCAAATTCGTGCAATCAGGAAAGCGGACGCGTTGTGCACTTCTCTTACACGTTAACATCACAAGAAACAGTTTCATAGACGACAACGCAGTCGAGGCGTCACTCCCGAGCATCACACCAATCTTCGCCTAGACATATGAAAGATACACGGTTCTACAACTGTACCAGAATTATCACAAAAACCTCAGCTTGAAAAAAAGCTGTGGTAAAGTCTAACAAATCCTACTTCGCGGATTTTTGGTGGTCTTTTGGAATCGTCTGGGCATGGAGATGTATCGACTGAGCTCAAGCGAAAGACGAAGTGTTCACAAGGAGAACGGACATGTTATTTTGCTTTTCTAATATCCGTCTGAATCGTCTTGAGCCATCCGAAATTTCTTCACTCTGCACAATTATAAGCCCCAGGCTAGCTCACGCATACTTCAAGGCTAGCATTAATAAATCGGGCGATGAATTTCCAAATGAGGGTTCAGCACACTTAGAGCAGATACGCAATCCTTACGCATTCTGAAACCTTACCTCGAGAATATGCAGAAGTAAGGATTTTCTTCTTCGAACTTCAACTGGAGTATTTTCGCTGGAAATGCGAGAAAGTACGTGAAGCTCTTTCTCACAGAGAGTTCGTGCGGTAACATTTTGTCTCAGGCTTAATACTTCGTCCAATTATCTTAATATACTAGCTATTGCAATTTCTAAGGAGGGTTCACTGAAAAAAATTCTTTTCAAAGCATTTTTACTGTTTTCTGTCGGTGTATAAATAGAAGTTAGTTAGGTAGTAGATTGTTCATGAACTGTAAAAGCTAAGCGTGAAAATGAGTTTGAACTTAATATACGTTCTTTGGCTAAAATCCGTCTGTAATTTTTAATCTAACTCTTGGCCAGTGTTGGCTGTGAACATAGGCGGAGGTAGGCGGTACATCAAACTAAGCAGGAATGGGTAAATAGTTGGTGGAACGATAACTAACGGGACCAGCACCATTCGATAGTTCCGGGCCTAGCTAGAAAAACCCTGAAGTGAGAAGGCGTAAGTTTTTGTTTACCAGAAGTTATGATGTCGCATTATGATGTCGCAATCACTTAATTTTCTATGAAAAATACCAAAAATTTAGCGTACTTTGAACATAGAAGCAATTTTTGGCTCGGGTGTTTTTCTATGTAAATATGCTAATAACCTAGTCCATTTACAGAGCATGCGGGCGAAAAATACTCCATTTTTGGTATTTTCCATATGGAATTAAGCGGCATTTGCGACGTCATAACTCCCAGTAAACAAAAATTTACGCCTTCTCATTTCACGGTTTTTCTAGACACGCCAAGATCTGTCAAGTGGTACTTGTCACGTTCGTTATCATTCTACCAACTATTTACCTTTTCCTGGTAAGTCGTAATTTCTTCCACCAGTTCTCTCGGAATTCGCCTTTAGGAAAGTTACTGCATCCGGCTTTAAAGCTCACATCCGCTTTTGTGTGGGCCCACTAACTGGAGTCGCTATACAGATGTCGTGTCTTTACTCTTCTATCGTATTGAACGAAGGTTCGCATGAATGTCTATGCTTCTTCAAGTAATATCCTGCAACTCCCTCCGAGCTCCTCTACCGCAGCAGATCAGTAGAATTCTAACTACTTCCTGTAAAAAATCACAGCTTTCTTTTGTTTGCTTTTTTGAAAGACATTTAAAACTTTTCTGTGGATATCTCATAACTTCCGGCGAAAGCAGTGTTCCTTCCCACACCCCTAAGTATTGCTTTGGAGGAAATCTCTTTCCACAAAGAAGAGCAGCTACTGGGCACTCGTAGCAGGAAATATTGTGAGAGTGCATCTAGTGTCACTCGTTAAGCCAGAACTATTGCATTTGTCCGCATACTGTTTTTTAAGAAAACACAGCTTGCATGACTCTCGGTAACAAGTGCATGCTAATCCGTGATCTCTTTTTCTTTTCTTTCTAATCTGTGAAGAATAACATTACGCGATATTTCCCGATACGTCAGGAAAACACGAGGTTGTAGGAAAAGTTCTCGGTGTTTTCAAAAGTGCGCTTTTCAAGTGCGCACTGCATTGCAGGTTGTCTTCTGCCACAAAGAGATCACATGTGTGCAAGTTTATTTCTATTATTAGCTATATGTTTTGAGATGACTATAATTGCAAGGATATCTAGCACCAAACCTAGCACTGGATGTTTACGCAGCGTTCAAGGTAGAAGGGTGGGGACGGTTGTTTTTTCAGTTATCTTCTAACGTTCATTTTGTAGCATATTCGCTATACTGTGTGTTTGTGTTGATGGTGCAAGTCGTCCACATCCCTCTAAATGATTCTACGCTTCCGAACAGAATTTCTTGGTCAAGTTTAACTCTAGAGCATTTTTATTCTAGGTTAGACATAGATGGAACAGAATCCGAAACTTCTGTGATGAAAAAGGGAAAGCATTTTAGTGAGGTGCTACCTTTAGCTAATGTTAAGTGCAAACTTCATCACAGTTTACAATGCTGGAAGTTTCTTCAGTTCAGGGTTTAAATCAATCGTTTCTGAACGCTGTCGTGAAAAAATTCTCGGAGTCCTTCTCGACAAAAAGATCTGTAGGCATGTGCGCTAAAAACTGAATTCGCGGCAGATATTTATTGATACGCATCCTACTCAATTTCTGAGATAAACAGTGCAGGGGAAGGTCCAGGATGGGATGTTAGCATAAAATCTGAGGTTGTGTCACCTACTCAAATATCCTTTTCATCGACGAGTTCGCGCGGATTGCAGGTTTTCGGTGTTTTTTTTTTTCACTGCTTGGCTATTTTCTTTAGAGCATGCATATATTAAGAAATAGCAGTGAGCATTTCAGCATTAGCATACCTTTCTAGAACAGTTTGTCGCAAGACACGACGCCGACTCGTGAAGAATTATGCGCAAGGGAACAAGATCGAAATCAAAGGGACTTTAAGTCCTTCCAGTGCACGTCGCCGCAGCAGTGTGAAGTATCCGATACCCAGTAAGAGAAGTTATCTTGATAAGTTCCATAAATGGAGCTGTTTTACGACCGCAGGGTGGTGCTTATTGGGCGCTATCGCACTGTGTCGCGTTGCAATGCCTCTCTTCGTGCTAACTCTTCTGCTCGGATTATCAGGTGCGCTTTGTAATCATACCTGTTTATCCACCTAGAGCCGGGCAACCTGATGAGCCTAAACACTTTTACTTTACGCAACTCTTTGAATAGCCTAAGGTCTAGGTTGCATCTCTGCGCAGACAACTAAGGCTCCTCCAACATGCGACAATTATTTGAACTGTCAGTTAGCATTGAATAACGAACTTAACCTCACGAATCCGCAGCCATGGTATTATCCTGAGGAGTTCCGAAATAAGGTAAGAAACTGCCATCAGCTATGTACAGGTCTACAACCGTTTCAACTCTCCCTCTTTTAAGGTGGAAATTTTCTACCAACAAAAAGGAGCAACAGGTCTCCGGACTGTGTGCAAGTAAGTTCGTCACTGTAGCATTATTATGCGTAGTTACCATGCTGCTTACTACACGCAAAGCTGATTTTTGCACGTGTCAAGCATATATACTAGTGCTGCTTCTTTCACAGCCTAGTTGTTATTTTCCCAGCCATCCTTCTTCAAGTTGTTCCGAATTTTTCAGACTCTTCCACCTCTTTCCGGTTTTAGTTTTACCATTTATGCATGCTAGCAAAACAGTAAACCTACTTCTGGAGGTCTGGTCTTGATACTACACCGAAAGGCAACACTCACGACAAAAATCTTCTTCAATTTTTACTGTGGACGAGTCCCTCGGTCTGTGTTTACCCAGTTAATTTTAATTCGGCCGTGGCGCAATGTACAGTGTACGCATGAGAACAGCTCCATCCCAAATTTCTTTGTAAGCAAAATTCAGTGACTCTTTTGTATGCATAGAATAAGGGATAAGGTCGTACAGACATGTGATTATGGAACCAGCAAGGCTTTTGCTGCTATAATGTTTATAAAAGTTCCCCGTTTCGACATAAGATGCTTGGATGCTGGGTTATTTTTAATTGGAGCTAATGAAACTTAAAGGGTGCTGTTTTGAACTACTCAAGTCTAGGGTCTAGTCAATGCGTTATTTCACCAGATTTTCAAACAACATTAGAAAATATGGTTTTTACCAGTATCTTTCAAGTGCGCCTTTTTTGGACCACCTCTCGGAGAACACTTAGTGGCTTTGTGGTTTATACTAGAAAAAACCAGGACTGTAGTGCAAAGGGAATTCAATTAAGAAGCATCTTGAACTACATCTTGTAGTGCACTGATCTTTGGTACCACTCCAGCTTCCAGCTTGTGCAGTGCTGTTATTTCTGACGGTGACTAATCGTAAGAATAACTTACCCACTACGACGGTAGCTTTCCAATGTAGAGTTATGGCAGAATTCCGTACCTCTGTGTTAGAGAGACATCGCACGAAATCGATACGTTTTTCTTGCTCAGTATTCATTATAATGCCAGTATAAGAATGTTGGGCTTTCACGGAAATTTTTAGCAAAATATTAGCTGCGACTCCATGTGCCTGCTAAATAGGCAGGCATAAACAGGAAAGCCAACAATGATTTATGTGGTGCACCAAGCTGGCATTATATCAAGAAATAGTCGGTATCCAGGTTTTGTTATCTGCAGAGGTTCTGTAGCATTTTCCGATACGTTGAACGATTACAACCTTTCATCGAGTGAAAGACTGCTAAAAAAGATGTAGATGCGTGGACGTTTGCTTTTCGGGCCACCCACGACCTACGCAAGTATGTCGTGGACAAAAAGAAGTACGAAATTCACTTCATTTTCACTGCAAACACAGACCAATGAACGATGAAATTTATTCCAGCAAAGCTACCTTCGTCGAGGCTTCTGTCTTTCTGAAAAAAAAATGCAGAGAAGCTTCGCTGAATCGCTTGGATCTCCCATTACTATGACATGTCTGATGCAGAATCACCTATAATATCGCCTGGGTTACATTCGAACCGTCTCTTCTGAACTCAAGTTTACTACATGAAAGTGTAGAAGTGGTAGAAGTGCACTTGATGCAGCCCGTTTTAGCATTCGTGAAGCACATAGGGAGGGTAGACGCTGGTGTCGGTTCCAACATTGCTTGACCAACCTGAAAGTAAAATAGAAGACTGTATAGGGTAATAGAACGGCTCTGTATGATGCACGTTAAGGTCTCTCACCTCGGTTAAAGCAAGACAAACATATGCTTCGCAGTAAAAAAAAACATCTGAGTAACCTGAGAATCTAAAACAGTACTCAAATTGAGGGCTTTCCGACACTTCAAAGGATGTATGGGAAACGAATACACGCCGTGCATGACGGCGTCCAATTTCGTCACCGCTTCGGTTCCTATTCTACAGGCCTACCAGTTCTTAAGCACATTCAATCAAATGCATTACGTGTGTGGAGGAGGGATGCAGAGTAAGCCAGATTCGCCATATATGCATTAGTATTCGTGCGAGGCACTTATACTGTTCTAAGTTTACCTGGACAACGACGACTGCATGTCTGCTACGTGGAGCGGAGCTCTCGGAGAGCAGCTTAACGCTTGTCGCACATCTTACGAGCAGAAGAGCGATGTAGCACAGGACAACGCTTGCTTGTATGTAGAAGCATTACCGTTGAGCCAAATCGAGTTGCTCTACTCGCCCATTTCAGTCTGGCAAACACATTGACTGCCTGTTTCGAGCAGCAGTTTCTGCAAGGGTGTGGCCAAAATTCTAAAGATGCCCAGTTTTGGGGCTGCGAGTACGCCCGTGTCGAAGTTTTCACCAGATTCCCTCAGTGCGACATCAGCTGCGTTTGTAAGTACATCCACTTCTATACTTTTATTAACGTGCCTAACTCCGTACTTTTCAGTGCCTTATGCTGGAGGAATCATCGGTTAGAATACACTTAATTTGCAGTTTTCGAATCTTCATCATTGCACATAGTATTTCTGTGGCATAAAATAGCTATTTGTCTGGTTTTGATACATTTGAGTAAACATGCTTCACAGAAGTGATTGATTGTACATATCTGCCACTTCTTCGAGGAAACTACCTTGGGAAGCTATGCAATCCTGCCCACAGAACTACTCTACTTAACTTCCTCTGCTTGCTGCTATAAGCTTCGTAAACAGAATCAAATGTAAAGATTCCTAACGTCGTAGTACTAACCTCGAAAGACGATAGAGAGCATGTTGGGAAAGCATCCCTCGCTTATTCTAATTTAACATAGAACTAATACGCACGTACTGAATAATATCACACAGATTCACCATTAGCGGGATTCCGCATTCACAGTGTACGAAAACTATTCGAACCATCTCAGTCATCCGGATTCACCTTTCAATCAATGATCTTGTTCTGGCAAAAGGGATAAAATTGTTAGGATCAGACTTTTTTCTAAACCGGAAGCATTTTAAATGCAGACTGCGCAGCACCATTTGCTTTAGCAGGCATGAGGTTTAAGGTACTTTTTCCAAAGTAAATGAAAAATGAGCTCAGCAGATTGCGCAAGATCGAAAACAATGCTAGGGTCGTATTAATTATTGTGCAGGCATTAGAAAGCACTGCAAATCCACTTAAACTTGGTCCTCATCAACATATGCACACAAGTGGGAATGTATGTGGAAGTTCCTAATCTTCGATGCTTAATTGAGTTTCTTCAACACGGCAAGCCCTGCTTGCCCGCCTTGATAACTCGGTACATAATTATGTATAATACAACATAACATAAATATGTATATAAAACAAATTGAGACGGTGTAGCCTTCCAGGAAATTGCATGGCGAATGCCTCTCACAAAAACGATACGCATTGGCGCGGACGTCTGAATTTGGGGCTTTCTTTTGCACTGGCCTAAAACAGATCGGAATACTACGGCCATTACTTCATATGCACATAGTGCTGCTTAATTAAGGAACAGTCAGATGTACTTAGTGCTCCGTCTGGAAATTTTTAGTCCTACTTTGACACATTCCTCATAGAGACCCGTCAGCTTTGCGCTTCGATCTGCTAAAAGCTAAAAACGACTACGGTATTTTTAGTACTAAAGCTGCGACTGTTGTAATGAAAATGAAGACGATAGAGCTTTGCAGTATTTACTGAAGTGTTGTCTACTTCCGACCGGGTCATAAGTGTACAGATCGGGCGAATAAAACGCGGAATCTTTTGTTCAAATCAAATTGTGCAGTGCAACGTAGATGTAACTGGTATAGCTGAGCATGATTGTGGAATAACACTTCGCAGCTCGAGTTCTGTGGTCTCTCGACCTCAACGAGAGACTAATCTGAGTCACACCAAGAGAATGCGAGCAATGTGGAAACTGTCGGAAGACACATCACATACAGTACGATACATGTGCAAGCAGCAGTTTTTCTGGTTTAGAGAATCACATATGTTGATCTTAAGAAAGACGTTTCGAAGATGTAATGTGTGGAGATAATGTAAGATGTGGAAAGAAATACATTGACGTCAGTTCCAGTAAAATACGCTTCAGCATCTGTATAGTTGAGGAAGTTTTCAAATGCTGGACACTACGCGAACTTTCCTTCCGAAAACTTCACTAAAAAGCAAATAATTTCGTCTGTGCGTGCTAGTGCCAAGAAGCAGTCGTACGGAAAGTTCCGAAAAAATTGCTATTCATTTTCCCTTACATTTCAGTTAGAACTAATTAACATCGCTTCAACACTTTAGTGCACTTGTTAGTGCTCGACAGTAATAAAAAGATGAGAGCAGTTTTCTCAACACTGCGGTAGGAAAAATTTGTGAAGTCGAAGCATCAAACAGTATCCCAATGCCTGCTTAAAATCTTACCGCTACTACGATTTTTATCTCCGAATGCAGCGGGGTAACAGCGAAGGCACGCGACTGCTCCTTCCTTTTACTGCCCAGTACCAAAAGAGATTTTCTTCGGGTTTTTTTTTGCAGTTTCATGTGAATCGAAATAGAACCTTAACTGCGTTTCACGTTCCTAAAAGGCCTCAGCTTTCCTAACATCACAGTACCACACTCCAACCGTCTTACGCATTTGATTCTCTCGGTAGAGAGTTCATACAAGGTTAGGGGCTGTCTCGAAAAACAATGAACCTTTCAATGATCGGAGATAAAGCCTTGTCACATGCGGAGCATGCGTAGGAACACAAAAAGTGACCGTCATGAAATAATTAAACACTGAAGTGAACAGAACAATCGTCAAAGTTACAAGGAGGCTTGAACCTCGAACAGTCGTTTCTGGAATTTCTATCTCTGCAAAGGCTGTAAAATTAGCGTGATTGTCCTCCCACGGTCGTTCACGAGAGCCTCGAATTGAAACGACCTTGCCTCCGAAAACAGGAGAAATTCAATGTGTTTCTCTCGCTGTACGGAAAGAGTACTATTGTAATAAGTGGAACACAGTTCTGTTTTCCGAAGAATTAGGCAGAAGCCAATGAGCTCTTCAAGCCACAAGTGCGCGACCAGTTCTCGGAGTCGTGCTACTTCATAATGTTTGAAATTCGTGGAATTGTGTTCAGTTCCAAAAATACCAGTTCGGTTTGCTTCGGTATTACGCCGATAGAGAGGCAGGTCGGCTCGCTGCCGTATCGACACGACAACATGCCGCGATGAACAAAACCAAATGCATAGGTAGGTGTATATGCAATAACCAGAATTTCGCTGAATATCATGTGTAAGATTTGATTTAAACACTGCCTTAGTAGTAATTCGTGTCTGCTTGAAGCACACATTGGCTAAGGGTTTTCGGTTAATCATTAAATGAAACTTTTACAACCATGCAGGATCCCTCTGAATGTCCAAATTTAACTGGCATAGTTCAGCGCAATGAAAAAGCCAACTAATCGATAACACATTGGCATGATAAGCCATGTTATCTCAGTTTACTTGAATATGCTTATAGTAAGTACTGAGTACTACTACTTAATGTAGTTTAATAACCGAGTTCTTTTTTTCTACTCTGTCACAGTAAAATCTTTATTCTTAGCTTTCTATACAAGAAATTGTTCGAAACATTCAAGATTTCGAAACGTCGAGGTATCACTAGTAGTGGTGAACTCTGTTCTGTAGCAAGATAAGGGCTAAACACAAAGCGGTGTTCTTCTCTCTCAACTGTCCAGGAATAAGTTCTGAAAAAGACAGCTGGGAAGAAAACCATAGCTTGATTTTCCCGCAAGTTGTTCACGAATTTTATTCCCCACGTAAAAAGTGTAGGAAAATTGCAAGGCGAATACGAAGCTGAATGAATGGCGTCACTTCATCTCAATGTAGCAGTTCGATTGCTACTTATCTTTTCCTTCGACGACCCGTGAAAGTGTTCGAAACGAAGCGACTTAACAGTTCAAAGAAGGATGCCAGCCACACCTCTCCTCTCAAATGTGGTCAGTCGAACGTTTTAGAGAAGCACATTAGCAAAAAGATTTCTTTATGTGGAGCTAGTTTCTGAACTACGAGAACAGCTTGGAAACGACAGTGTTCAGATTGTGGAAACACTACTCTGCAATTACGATTTTCAGGCTACTCAACGGAACATTCTCAGCGACCTAGCACACAAGAAACTGTATATTTCACTTTCTAAGCATTCACAGATAAAGAGAAGATTGCTTTAAAAGCAATTCTTTCAGCATTACTGTGAAAGGAACATTCTACTATCGAAACCCGTTTTCAGAAAAGAAGTCTTGGAAACGAAGTCGATCATTACACAAGGACTTCTACTGCAGCTGTGAAGTAACTTAGACGCAACTTAGATCCGCATCCTTACAGTAATTCTTTGCACTGAAGAAAACTAAAATATCTGTATACAGTAGCAGTAGTTGCGAAGGAACCTTATCTCAACGACATTTCATAGGAAGTTTTCCCAAGGACTTATTTTGTTGTATTTGTTGAGCATTTCACCAACAAAATCCCAGAGCGCTTCGCAACAGTTCGAGCGGGACCAGCGAAACCCCATCATTTCCTCCTAACAATTTAATTTGGTCAGACACAGGCAATAGACAGGCAGTTAGTGATGTAAAGAGTAGATCTAGATTTGGTCTGATGTTTACAAAAAAAAGAAAATAACGGAGGACCCTAAGGCATCTTAACAAACCGCACCCGTTACGAATGAGCCGGCTGGCCTTCAATCGGTACTTCCGAAATAGTGGAAACGATAAGGTGTGGATGAATCCTGGCACTAAGGGGCGAATATGCGATGTTCGCCTAAATTCGTTAAGTTTGCAAAGTCGCCTCAGTTGTACCGACCGAGCAAAAGCTCTCT
>KN549364.1:74055-86682 GCA_000797555.1 Oesophagostomum dentatum | reverse complement strand
GTAATCAGGCCGGTCGTGCGCGTGGCGCGGAGGGTAGCGAGAGTTGACATGCGCAGTTCGGATTTCGATCGCGCACATCCGCCGCGCAAGAGCAAGTCGCCCCCGTTTGCCCTAAGAAACGGGGTGGACACCCGTCGCTATACATCTTTCGTTGAAAACTGTTGTGCTGCCTGGACGGTGTGCAGCTAGCAGTGTGTGGAGGCCCCGATCGAGCGAACGGAACGAATCGATCGGTTGACAGACGGCAGGCCGGCCAGCAGCTCGCGAACCACGTAGCGACTATCAGAGAGCGAATTCCTCCTCGGCACGCCCGACACCAAATGTGCTAGCCGTTCCGCACCCACCACACACTCCGCGCAGCGGCTTTCTGCGTCCCACCAACCCCCGTCCGGTTGCGCGTTTGTCTCGCCCAGCAAGTCGTCTACCGCCCTGGCCAGACGTCACGTCTGCAGTCGCGTTTCGCAACCGCATCAATCGATCGCATTGATTTTTACATCGGCGTTTTGCCTTCCTCTGTTATCTTCTGCGATCGTATCGGAAGTGCTCGGATCAAATTGCGCAAGTCGTCAGGTCGAAGGTCACTGAAGCCTTCAGCCGTCTTATCTCTTCGCAAACACCACCACTGAGCGCTCGTCAGGTCGCTTCGTCGGGCGCAGCAACCGCGTGCGCCGTCAAATCGCGCTCGATCGCCACCTATGGCATCGATCAGTGGCCAATCGCGTTACCGTCTGCCGTCTGTGTGCTGTACGTGCAGCTGACGTGCTGCTGCGACTCCGCCGTGCTGTAGGCTCGTGTATGTGCGCCTGCGTATGTGTTTGAGCTGCGGAATTGATTGTTGCGATGGTGTGATCAGAGCGAGAGATAGTCTGATTTGTCATCGCGGCCGCCGCGCCGCGCCCGGCCCCGCCTCCATTTGACCCGACCGCTGTGCAATATCATATATTATGGCGAGATTGCGCTCGCCGGTGAGGTGGTCGACGTTGGCAACTGCCTGTTCCTACCATCGATCCCCGTCCCCATCCCCAGTCCGTTAAACAGGTACGCAACTTCTCCGTCTGGTCCCTGCTGGCCTGCACTGCAGCCGTACATAACCTCTGTGTGGATCGCAGTTTCCGTCCAGTTGCTAACAGCGCTTCTGTATAGCTCGTTGGCTGAGATCATGGATATGACCATGCGCCAAGGCTATGCTCATTTCCTTGCTCTCGGCCTAAGGGTATATACACGCACCTCTTCTCCTCACCACTCTTCCAGCATTTCGATTTCTGCCAGTTTCAGTGGTCAGTTCTCACTCCTGTAGAATGTAAATGCCTGGTAAATGCTTATGTGCGCCTGCTCAAACAGTCGCGGCGGTCGGCCCCCGCCGTGATTACTTTGCAGACGGGGGTGACACTGTGTGCCTCGCTCTCGATGCGACAGTCGGCGTTCGCCCCACGTCTCGCCCTGTCGACGTTGCCAACTCGAATAAGGTGATATCAACCGGACAGATCATGGCACGCGGCTTATCACAGCTGTCGGTGAATCGTAAAACTCTCGGCTCGACTAGTCTGGTAGCTTATTGTAGAGATCATGGATATGACCATACGAAGGCTATGTTCATCTCTGTGCTCTCAACCAGTAGGCTACCGTCCCTTGTCAAGAGAGGTTCGAGTCAGATTACTGCCCAAATCGCACTTCCCGAAGAACGAGCTCTGCTGAGGTTAGTTTGTTTTATTTGTTTCAAGTCTTTCCCTGCTTTTCCGTTATAAATATGAAGTTTAGGGCAGATTACTTCTTTAGAGACTCAGCTGCTGTTTTTTTTTTAAAAATTTTCAGCTTTTACTTTCGCTTCATCACATCGGAACTTTTCTGTTTTCATGTTCTGAACACTTATTTTCGAGCAGAAATGACAGTCAAGACAACAACTGGTAAATGGAGATACTAGATGTACTGAAACTGCAAGGCTCCTCATATTCTGCTTGGACAAGAACTTGGGAGAAAACTCACATGTTTCGAAGAGCGGGAATTTCCATGCATTATCTTCGGACTTGAAAAAAATTGCTTGAAGCTTCGTCCAGCCTCACTCTTTTTCATCATATTCATCCAAGCATATTGTCATTGTATTATTATCACCTTACAGTTAAAAAATCAGCGTTGTGAGATATGTTCATTGTTTACTTGACAAGGAATTATATTTAAAACGCTTAGGACATCTTGCAGATGTTTTACAGAAATTCTGTTTCTAACTCGAGTTTAGATAGGTCGACATAGAAAAGTATAGGTGTTAGTTAGCACGTGGGACTTTTATGCAAAAATCGCGAAAAGAAGTTGTAAGATGTGCTCCTTTTTCCCACACATCTCCACTCCGTTCTGCAAAGGTGTGGAGATTTCTGTTTGAACTTACTGATACCTTAGGGTACTAGTGACATTTTCGGTGTTTTAAGATCGACATTTGGGCGGTTGCTATCGTAGATGAAGGTTCTAGGAAACCTGTGTTTCCGACGGTGTTCTGAGGGAAGAGCTCTTTACAAAGTCACTCTGAATCAGTGTAATCGATGCCTGTAATTGTGATAAAAGACTGCCCAAAAGAACTGGCGTAGCAGAAAACTTACGTTATCAGTACCTCGAAGTGTACTACAAGGTTTTCATAGAAAAACCCTAAAGAAAGGAAGGTCCAGCTAAGAATTTCCCACGAAATTATTTCCCTGCATGCCGTGTCTTCTTCTAGCCACGACATTTCTAAGTATATCAAGGAAGTCTAGTATGAATCATCTGGAGTCCATGATCCTGTTATCGCTCTACGTTCATCAAATGCTCAGACCAAGCAAAAATCAAATGTAAATTTCATTACAGCAGATTTAGAGTCCAATAATAAACTGCTGTTAATAGGAGATAGTTTAGGTGACCTTCATGAAATCTCTATTGGTGGCGTTGTTTGCCGTTGTAAATCTCATCTTCTAAAATTTTATGAAACCTCTTTTTGTGGAGATGCAGAAAATTACTCCTGATTTATCTCCTTTAATCAGTAGAAAAAGTGTAACAACAAAAATTAAATTTTTACTTAACGGGACTTTCGGCTGTACCAACTCCATGAACGACGTCGTTATTCCATCACCCTTTTCGCAACTTTCTTCAAAGTGAAATGCCTAACTAATCTATTTTTAATCAGCAAGAGACACAGCGAGCTGAAGATGTGGCAAAAGATGTGAAAAATAAAGGGAAGCTTTCCGTACAGTTGGGTGAAAACTACGCCGAAGAACCCCGAAGCATAAAATATCGCTACCAAGCGGAACGGCTGTCAAGCAGCTACTTACTCCCACTGCAGCCGTCATGTGCAACATGTGGCTGGCGATGTTCTTTATAGGGAATAGCTTGAACCTTGCGACGTCCGAGTGTCCGCTGTCTGAGCGGGCAAAAAGTGGTGAGCGGTCCACTTATCACGCAGCTCTCCACCCGCCGTCGGACGCAGAGTTTCGGCCATGCGACTCGACGCGAAACAAATTGATTCACCTTCACCGTGCGGCCGAGCAGCCGCATCTCGGAGAGCGTTCCGGTTTACATCGCCCTCTTCACGTGCAGCGTCCAGTGCACAGCCTTCGACGGACGTCGGGGACATGAGAAACATGGCGGCTTGGGCAGCACAGCCAGCGACGGTGGGAGGAAATTTGTGCGGCGATTTCACGGCATTTTATTCGTTCCAAGTTCTTTTCTCCCTCCAGCTCTCAGAATAATAGAAAATCCGAAAAATGTGACCGAAAAAGACTTCAACTGGAAGCTCGTTAATTGTGATGATGTCTCTTTTAGTGATCGCTTTTGCGATCTTGCCGGATTTTGTCCGTGCGTGGTTGGTGGAATCAAGTGACACTCGAGCAATAGGAATGTGCCAAAATTAAACACGCCCCGGATTAACCTTCTTTGCGAAAAGTTTGTATAGTAGTTTGGATTCTTCTTTCCCAAGGATTTCGTATGAAAATCTATATCAGAAGGTTGGTATTACGCAATAGAAATGTGAAAATTAACTGCATTGGATTTTAAGGGTCTGCGAGCATTCCACATGTGCAGAATCACTTGCCACTTCTCTGAATCTCCCCCCCCCCCCATAATGCAGTAAATCTGCACTTTTATCCAGCTTTCATAATTGAATAGTAACGAATTCCAAGCTACCGAATTTAAAAGTCAACAGCAGAGCGGCATTTCCGCGCTATTGTTGGATTTTGAATTCGGCAATCGGCACTTTCCGTCTAAGATAAGATCGATTGCTAACAGCCTAGTCAGACTTCACCATAAGTCAAACGCGTCTAGAAACCCTCCAATTAAGCCCATCTACCGCCGTATCAGAGGCCAAACCACACCCACGCGCTCATAGTGGGATCTGCGAGAATGTTTCGGTGCAGCGATGTGTTGGGTACCTGGGTGCGGTCAGGTCGAGGGTCACCTAGCGGCAGTGCCAATAAAACGCTCGTCAGACGCTCTCGCTCGCTCAGGCGGGGGTGAACAGACACTCGCGGACGCATTCCGCACTCTCAGCTGTAATCTGCAGCCAGGAGCAGGCGAGAGTCCAGCAGTGCTATGTATTATTATTATGTATCAACATATGTTGACATTCTCTGCTTCTGGAAGTACTTGCGAAAGTGGGAGAAATCTGAAAGAACTCTGCGGAGGTAGTGAACTCGTAGCCTCTGTCCTGATGGGTTTTGAAATATCATGTGAATAGGAAAGTAGCTCACAACTACAGCTACTTTACGGAAATATATTTTGCATTCATTTCATGATATACCGACGAGTCGCCGATTATCGCTAGATATGTTCTTCAAATTCGAAATGGACGCACTTTCCTTGAAGTTTGTCGTTTAAAAAAGCTATAATGGCTTTCAACCGGTTATCTCCGAAGGCTCATGAAGTCCCGAAGAACATACCAACTAAACATTCAAAAAAAAAGAAATTTTACAGATGAGCTTATTCCCACCGTTACAGTACAAGTTTCTTGCAAAAACGGGTATTTTAACCTCGCCTGAAGGGCGATGCACAAAAGATAAAGGCTATCACTGAATGGAGAAGATCTATCTCCTGGGCTATAAGTTACTTGTAGCATCGTCTACTTCAGCTTAACAATGCCGACTTTTAATGAGTTTTCTCCGTGGCTCTTCAGTAAAATAGTAAAAATGTTCATCTTTGAAGACCAAAATAAAATGTCCACTGTTTGAAAGCTGAGGATTTGCCGTAATTATAGGAAACTGTTGCCACCACGTACGGAAATGCCTTGGTTGACGATGAAGTTTGTTCACTCCAAAAACCTTGTCCTAGGTGTAGCCGACAGTTTACCAAGGCGGAGTTTCATGCGGCAGCCAAAAATGTCAAGTTTGTCCCGTGGAGGAGATCCTCAAGTTCATCGAGTTCATCGCTTCATCATCCATTTTCCTAAGGTTGGTCGCTCTCAGAACGTACAAATTCATCAAGTCGCTGTCTCAGTCAGTTGTTTGGATCCACCGCAAGACTGGATCAGACCTCGTCCTTGACCTGGCAAAGAAGTGGAGTCGAGGACCCGGATCTGATAAAGCTCTGCGAAAGCTTACCAGAAGGACCTTGTAGGTCCTTGCACTTTATTTTTTATTAGGTAAACAACAAGACCCCCTGATTACGAACACCATCACCAAACACAGAAACATGACTTCATTTCTTATCTAAAGCATCCACTTTTCTTTAAATCCTCCATTTTCTCATGCGTTCTTTATAAATGAATGTTCATTGGACCCCCCGTTTACTTATCCAATCGCTAGAGGGGTTTTCCTCCAGTGTCAGGATAATGGTTTTGAAAAGTCCAAAAAAAAACAACTGGAAAGATGCAAAACTGCATGAAAAACATAAATATCAAATATTTTTTGATTTGAAACCAGAAAACGTTAACAAAGTTCAAACTGCAAATGCTGGTGCAAAAAGGTTAAATAACGGAGTAGTTCATTATTTGAAGTAGTGGAGACTCAGCTCCCGTAGCGTTCAAGTTTACTGATAAATTCAATGTCTTCCATAATCTCAGCCTGGCGCAGCTGATAGATGATTATAGGAGTCCCAAACGACGACAGTTTTATCTTCTTCGATGAGCGAGTAGCAGTTGGTCGAGGTGCGTCCAGAACGCGCTCTAAATTGATAGCTTAATAAGCCTGAATTCGCTTTCTTCGGAAGTGGTACTAGTCGATGTTTGCAATCTAAAAACGTGCTACTGACCATGAAGAGAAAACTACCTCGAAAGTGCTCAAATTCCCCGATTTTTTCCAGTTTTTTGCATTCGTGCTCCATCTTTTCCGCCACGGCACGGTGCAGGTGCACATAGAAAATCACTTACTAAGTCTAGCACTTCATGCAAAACACTGTAAGTCTAACCGACACAAAGGCATATACTTTTAATAACACGGAGTTCGAGAAGTAGAAGCAGTCACTAACCTTAGCATTAACGATATTGTCTTCCTGACTAAAACGAGCTATGTACCTTTGTCCGATAGTCCTCCTTTCAAGCGAGTCTAACGAAAGAGTACGTCTAGTTTTCGCCACCTAAATACTGGAAATTTGTTTGAACCCTGCCAACTAAGTTGACCAAGTATATGCTGATTAAAAATGCTGTTTTGGTTGTCTCCAGTTCTTCCATCAGCTTTACATCCAGGGTCAGGCGTAGCTGCGATAGTCGCAGCGAAAGTTGATTTGGGAGGTCGTCAGAGGTATGGAGAAGGGTCAGTGAGTGAGACAGGATTCCGTGTAAGTATTAGCGTACAGCCTTTTAGCCACCTACAGCCGGAAACCCTTCCCAGTCCAGAATGTATACGTCGAAACCCTTAGATGACCGTTACTCCGACAGGTACTTCATCAACTTCTGAGGCTACGCAGCAAGAAGAGGAAGAATTTACATCGTAGCTTGTCGCGACATTTGCCGCCGGAGGTCAGAAACTTTCCAAAAGGAGAAGTAGAGTTTACAAAAGCATAGATAACTCCCCAATATAGAAAAGGAGTTCATCGCTTTGAACAAGTTGCGTAAAAAGCAAGTAAAAAGCACTTCTTCTTTTTTCTTGTAGTGTCTTCGTAATTCGTTTGCCCGCTCGAGGAATTCGGGTGCTGTTCTGTTCGCAATCATCGACTTCTTAATCTCCAGCTTAAAAGTAGACAACAGTAAATTCTCTATTGACGGAAAGAAAGAGCTCACCTCCTTCAATTTCAAATCTCGAATCACAATTTTTAGGTGGTTAAACTGCTTCTCGGCCTTCAGCATCCTCTGTTGACAAAGATATCTGCGCTCCTCCATCTGCTCGGTGGTCATTTCCTCGTCGGAGTCTTCATTAATTGGGACTGGGTGTGCCGGTGGTTTCCTTGCCTTAGACCTCGTTCGTTTCTTTTTCAAAGGAGGAGGCCTGCATATAGGCTCGCTGTCTGATTCGGAGCGCTCCTCTTCTAGCATTGCTTAATAACTCTTTATCTGTTTAAAATTTCAAGCAGAGTAATCACACATCGTTAATGCACTAATACTGATCACAAATTTTCAACTTTTCACAATGGAAACATTTACTGCTAATATCTGGCTCAATTAACTATTTCACATGGAACACATTATGACCTCCATTCTTCCCTGTTCCATTCTTCGAAATTGTTCAAAAACTAAAGTCTTGTCTACATTTTTAAAGCATTACTCCACCAAGGACTGCCACTACGAGAAATAATTCAGCGCAGCTCTCTGAACTAGCCTGTACATACTGAACAAGTTTCAAATGATGGATCTCTCCATCTCTGTTACAGATCAGCGATTTAGTGCCTTCCTTAACTTTACTTGTTCCTCCCTGCAAAGAAATTTGCACTCGATAACGACATCCTTCACAAAAGAGCACTTAATATTACTGGTGAATTCCAAAAGATGGAATCATGGGAAGGCGTATGCGCAAAGATCTTCGCAGGAGTGTGGGTGTTGATGAGGAATGTGCATAACAAAAATTTTCGTTTACAAAATTCGTAAATCATAAAATTTCGTCGTAAATCGTAAATCGTGAACTGTAAAAGTAGAAATAAGGTACAGTTGTCTCCGTAGCCAGTAGCAAAGGGCCCCGGGTCACCCAGTAGTAAATTGCAAATTGTAGACCATAAATTATGGCATATCGAAGTACTAATGTCGTTCGACGAGATTTTATAATAGGTTTGCTAGTAGCCAAAAAAACATAGATTATTCATTTTTGCCCTTCTTACTCACAACAGCTATGTCAAAACTGTTTGACATAGCTATACAAAGTAGGTGGAAAAAGAAACAAATGTTTAAATAGACTTCATTGAGTGTCACCAGCGTTACAATGAGCCGAAACGCGAAAGAGCAAGAGTAAAATATAGTGAGACAGAGAGCAGATGAACAGCGCAATAGGATTATGACTCAAATGCTTCAATCGATTTCGCGAAACGAAATTTCTTTTTTTTTCGAAATTCCTTTTTTTAACTGGTATCCGAAAGCGAACAAAGAATTTTGCATTAACGACGCATATGCATGCACACCAAACAATCCCCAGAGAAGCATAGCTGTACGCTGGGAGTAAAGGAAGGCATTTAGAAGTGAGAGTGAGCAAGCCAATATCTGTTGCTACGGTAATTCACTATGGCAACAATCGCAACACTTATTATACAAATGTGCTTGTACATGGCCGGACAGCAAGTTTGATTTCGCTGAAAGCATTCTCAGTCGTTTCATCAAGTATATCTACTGCCTTTCGTGATCGCTCTCCTGAGCTGACTAGCTCATCTTAAATGGTGCATTAGCCAAATAAAAAATCTGCGACAGCTCATAGATGGACGGTTCTTCACTTCGTCTGCGTGAAGGATTGCATTCGCTTAAAATGCTCTTACCTAGACAAAATCCTTTATGGATAAGGTTTGTGATGTTGCATGTTAGAAGAAGAAACGTACTATGCGCTGTTCGAGAGTGGGATTAGTGCAGTTCGGTCCGTACACCATCCAGTGTTAGTGGGGTACGGACCGGACTGTAATTGTCGTTTCAGCGGAAATGATTTGTTATAAATATAAATCTAACTACTCCTCATTTTTGAAGGTTTAGAAAGAAGCATATTATTCCATCTGACCCATCATCATTTAAAGGTATTTTAGTCAGATATTTGCAATCCCGAGAACCGGTACTAATACCCATGCTTTCTCTCGTTTGTAATTGTGTTCATAGCTGTGTTGAGTCGTTATGTTTTTGCTTGAGTTGTTGCGTTTTTGCTGTTTTTCCTCTTTATGAAGCATATCGGAAATACTAGCTTTTCCGACGTAGTAAATATAAATACCAATATAAGTACCAATACCGAAATGTTGCAATAAGATACACATCCAGAAATGGTCTTGGGTGCACTAGCGTAAACCAGTTTGCTTGGAGAAAAAGCATCTCACATCTTGTCGTTTTTTTTTCTTCTTTTTATTTGTCTATATCAAAACATGGTGTTCGAAAAAATACCAAGGTGTCAGGTAATCCTTTGGGAATGCAGGAGGGACGTGTCCTTCCCCCGGTGATGGAGCATCTCAGAGCCTGTAGTTACCATTGATACTGTGAGAAATTGCTGTGACAGCAAAGCTTTTCTCTCACAGGATGAAGCTGCCAAACTTACTCAACCGATCCTAGTGGTAAGATGGGCAGACCTGATTTCATGAGGATAAGTCATAGATTACTCGTCAACAGTATTTAATGCACCTTGCTACCTTCTCAGGTTACGACCTGCACCTACTAGCTTTTTCAAGATCTGTTAGTCGATCTAGAAACCGGTGTAAGCTAAAATGAAGATACTGGATGTTTCGTTGAAGACAGCATTCGAAAGCGAATATGCTCGAATATTAAGTTACTCTCGAATAGGTATTCGGATTTTCGGGTCCCTACTTAAACAGAATATTTTGTCATAGCTGTAATTTTTGTATAACTCGAGCAATATGAAAACGTCACAAGAAAAATTTAAAACAGAACTTTATTCCTCAACTATATTTACGTCCTATATCCTTAAGTGAATGTATATGCGATGTTTGCGAGGCACTCAGCGGCAGAATAAATGAAAAGAATGAGTAAAAATGAACTCCGGTTAGCGGCAAATACTAAATGATATGCATAGTTCTGCGTAATATGTGCTCATGTATCTATGCAACAAAATTGGACAGCTTCTGAGGTACTGAAAACTTATGGCTGGTGCGGACATCTAATATCGATAGAGGAAGTTTCGTAAGGGAATACGTACTATTATGCCTGACCGTTACGAAACTCAGGCTATCACAACGAATAAGGCAATAAAAATCCAGAAAAGCGAAACAGACCGACATAAAACGCACGGAGAAAACAGAAGAGCTACGAGCCAAACATAAAGCTTTAAAGAAACAGAAAGTACAACTTGTATATAGAAAAACTGAAGGAAAATATTTTACTCAAAAAGAGGAGGATGCAACAACGATAAAATATACAAAATGAGGTGATATAAGGTGTTCGCTATGAATGAACTCGCAAAGCAATCACATCCTTTTCAACTAGAGGAAATAATTATTTTGCATGAAGCCTCCTTTTGTGACATCACAGTCCTTTGTTACAGTAGACAATCGTGGGTGAACTGGGAAGGGCTCTGATTTTCTCCTGCAGCTCAGGCTCAAGCTTGGACACTTTGATTGGAGTCATCTGGGGGAAGAACGCGCAACCAACTGGCGTCGATATTGTAAGAATGAGTCCACATAGAATGGTTTGAAGAGGCCCGAAGAGATATGGACGAACCTGAGCGAAACACAGTCCTAAGATATGTAAAGTTTAAAACTGCTGCAGGTCACTGTCGACAAAGCGGCTCAAGCTTTCTGTGCCGGACTGTTCTGCATATCGACGACGACCTATAGTTTAGCTCGCTTGGACGCGCACAGCAGACTAGCGGGAAAAACTAGGGCTGTTTTCAGCGATGTCGACTGAAGAAACACTAAGATTTTCATAGAATTCTCTTGATGAAGTAAAACACAAAGTGTGAAGTGCCGCAAGCAAAAAAGCACAGAAGTACCACAACTAGTTAGCACAAGTTTTTCAGAGAACCTAAACTTACTTTCTTTCTATTCTTGAAGGATCTTCTCTGAAGATGTTTTTAAACTAATAACAACCTAATAAAATGTATATAGTACCTTAAAGTATGGCCTCTTCTCCAGAGCATTGACGATGACAGGAATTAGCGCTGAAATAACGTACACTATGCGAAAGTTTTCTCGCAGCTAGTCATTAAGGAGCTCACCAAATGTCGGAGTAGCCATTCCTATGCGAGATATAATAACTTGTGCAATTGCAGAGCGTGCAATACGCTTGCTTGAGCCTACTTTGTTGCCGTCCGCGTCCACAATATCTATGCCCTCCGTGAGCTCACTGAAAATTTTGCAGTTTTTGACTAACGCAAAGAATATTAAAAATGTGTACGTACCCTCTTCTCATCATAGGGATGTTGATGGCGTTGGCTACACAAACAGCGACAAAAGGTACGAGTCTTCCTATCAGAGGCGGGGCACTCTTAATGACAAAGATGAAGTAGTAAAACCTTGGGATTTAGTGCATTTTTTTAAATCCCAGGGTAGAAAACCATCAACTAATTTCAAACTTTCCAACTGCATCCCAGGGTAGAAAATTTCCAGGCAATTTGTAAAAACGCTTAGTGAAATATCCGCCATCGAAGCTCGCTATAATAGGTGGATGAATTAGTGCTTATACACTTCATTTACCTCCACTTATTGAACGGCTACACTACTTGACAAAACATCGATCTCTAGCGGCTATTTGGCGGGCATGGTGACGCATATAGCAATGGATTTCCTACCCGACCCAAACCCGATTTCCCTCTGCTGCATTCCATGACCAACAGCTCTGCACAGCCCCTCCTCTTCCACACAAGCAACACATAGTGCGACAGCCGAAATCGTGAGCTACCTCTCCAACCTTGTTATGAGTAAGCCATGCATACACGAACGCTTGCCAGTGGGCGCATGTATTTGCCATTCATTTCAACGAGCAGCTGTCAAAAGGAGCAACCGACACAACTCATGCATTTGTGCAGTGCACTGGGAGAGTCTGTGTGAGGCCTGATCCTACAACGAAAGCAAGCAGACACCCTCACCTTTACTAAAGAGTTCAGTCCAAGTGCAGCGAATAGTGCACCTCCGGTGGCAGCGCAATAAGACTGGATCAACTGAAAAAGGCAACACTGAAGTGTCATAAGTGAACATCGCACAATTCTCACCGTTTTTGTGTCGCTGCTTTCTCCTGAGCGATTCGTATAGTTGACGACGGCATTGAAGGACTGGTTAAGCCATTGCCAGAAGATTACTGCGGCTGGTGATCTGGAATACTTCACTCTGACAAGGGAAATTTGAGCACTTTTACTCTCGCCCCTCCCCTCCTTCCGCTTCACCGGATATCCTACCCGAATATATTCTACCCAAATCAGTAAATCTGGAAGAAAATTCGGATGACGGATAAAACGCATATGGAGAAATTACAGGCTGCTAACCAAATCTGCTGTGCGAGCGCATTAAGACAAGCAGAAGCAGCTGAGTGGCATATCTGAGCACGCAGATTTTCCACATATAGCACATGGTTTTGTTAGCCAGTGGCAATGGGTGTCCATCTGTTACACTAAGAACTGCTTG